>OMNZ01109920.1:15165-31098 GCA_900303255.1 Lesueurigobius sanzi
ACGGGGGGGGGGGGGGGGGGGGGGGGGGGGGTGGGGGTGGGGGGGGGGGGGGGTGGGGGGGGGGGGGGGGGGGGGGGGGGGGGGGGGGGGGGGGGGGGGGGGGGGGGGGGGGGTCGGGGGGGGGGGGGGGGGTTGGTGGGGGGGGGGGGGGTGGAGGGGGGTCTGAAATGATTGACTTAACCTTTGTCAGCTTCACCCGGCGAGGGGCGAGAGCAAGTGTCCCGGTCATAATACAATTAGTACGTCAACAGCTGCTTTCTGATCCGCCGGGTCAGAGGTGAGGAGCCAAAAACATGCACAACGGAAGCCCTGTTTGCCCTGTAGTAGCCTGAATGTACTCGAGCTGGAGTAAAATATAGTAAAATACTGCAATATTCTCTTTTTACTCTTGATTTAAGCTTGTACTTCACACTGCAGCTGGATAGGGGAATAATTCAAATTGAGTTCGGGGGGCATCATGGATATCTTGTTTAGTTTTTGCATCAGCTGTTTATCAGTGAAAAAATCTGTAAAAATTGTCATTTCGCTTTGTTTTTTGGGGGGTTCTAAACTCAAAAAAGACAAGATTAACTTTATTAATCCCCAAAGAGGAAGTTTGTCTTGGGCTACAGTGCTGAAACATTCATAAAAAGAGCATCCTTCAGAATCAGTAGAAAAGACTGGAAAGTTTGGAGTCTGTAGGTGCTGCTGAAGTGGAAATGTGTCGCCAAAATGTGAAAAAACGGTCTTTGAAGTTACGATTTTAAATGGAGAAGCATTGGATCAGAGCAACAATTACACTCCTTGCTGTGATATTGAAAAACGTGTGTATTGGCTGCTGCGGAAATCAGAAAATAAGTCTAAATTTAGGTGAACACTTCTTATTCTCAGCAAAATCCTTGTTCCATTGGCAGATAATTTTGCTTGGATATAAATGTTATATTTACACAAAAATAAATCCAAACTTTTTTATTGACAATTGTACAAATGCTCCAGCTTTTTTAATTTTGAAAGGCGACAAAACACAATACTTACCAACTTACCAGTACTTAAAATTCTTTTCTATCATCGCACAAAATATAAAATGTATGACTAAAGATACAGTTTGTCACCTCCTCCTCTTCTGCCCTTCTCCATCGACCCTGAGCCACTTCCCTCTGACCTCTGTGGCTTCAAACCGCCGATCTGGACAAACACGGGTCCTGTTTGCTCGAGCGGTTACGAGGGCGACCACCTAAAATACATTTCAATCCCTTTTTTTTTTTTTTTTTTTTACGTTCGCCAACGCCGGAGCGGTGGCTAGATCAAAATGGACGGTTTCTTTGTTTTTGTTGGAAGTGAATCTGGTAAAGCTGCAGACAAAAGGCCACAGTTTTCTTTTTGTTGTTGTTGCTTCTGTGTTTTTTGGATTGGCTCTGGTGACTCACGGACCACCCAACGTGTCCAACCATTTGTTACAGCCGTGGAGAGTTTACTGTAAAAGTTACTCTCCCTTTGTATGGGCTTAAGGCCAGACACTGCAGGTGATAGGGGGACAGTTAAACTAGGAAAACACTTTTCCTGTAGATTACTCACTCTGTTTAAAAATTAGGCATTTTATGTGTAAAGAAATGCCTATATTTTTGGCAACATCTGAAAAATGGATAGAACCAGATTTAAATGTATTGTTTTATTTTGTTGCTATATGGGATTCAAATATGTTTTTTGGAGGGAACTGTGAATATCTTGTTAATTTTTTAATAAGCTGTTGGTGAAATAAGGTGTTGGTTGAATTGAATTGGTGGAAAAAATCTGTAAAACATCAAATGTCACCTTGTTTTTTGGGGGTTTCAAAACCCCCCAAAATAAATCAGGTTTGGATTTTTTTCCCCTGAAAATACCTTCAAAGTAATGTTGAGTACAAGGCCTGAAAGTTTGATGTGTGTAGGAGCTACTAAAGTGGAGATGATGTTGCAAGAGTGTAAGAAAAATGCGTTTTGAGAAAATGGCCCTTGAATTTACAATTTAGTCAGTTTCTCCATTGTGAGATCAATAAAGTGTTATCTTATGTCTTGTCTTATACCTATATGAATCTGGCGAAACATTGAATCAGTGTAATAATCAAAATGTTACTTTTTCAGGTTAAAGTTTATATGTTAAGATGACTTTAAACTGAACCAAAACCTGAAAATTGAAGACTTTTGCCTGTAGTGCCTCCCCCTTTAACTTAATCATCTTCCATCCATCCATCTTCTTCCGCTTATCCGTTGCGGGGTCGCGGGGGCAGCAGTCCAAGCTGCCCGGATCACACTGCCCCAGTCCTTTATGACTCCTCCTGCAGGTGGTGGGTCCACAGGAGGGAGGGCAGCCCACGACGCTCCTTCACCTCTGGGCTCCTCTTGATGCTCTCTTCATAAGGAGCTTCTGAACCGCTCTGGGTCTGACCCATCAACTATAGGACCTGTCTGCCATAAACCCCCTGACAACAGAGCTCCTAGGTTCATCCGGGTGATCAAACCCCTCCACCACGATAAGGTGGCGGTTCGAAGAGGGGAACTTTTGCATTTTACAATTAAAAACACTACTAAATTGAAGTTCTGTCTATAGCTGTGCTTATTTGTCTGAGGTCACAAGCGTACAGTTGGGCCCACAGTCGCTCTCCGTCCTGTAATGTATGTGCTTGTAAAAGAACACAAAAGTTGCCATGGCTAAGCCCCTTTTGTTTGCTCTGGGAAGACTGGGAATACTGGGATTTTTCCGGAGCATCCTAGGGATAACAGAATTTTAATAACTCCGGGAAAAAAGAAATGTGGACACAGATGCGCAAAGCAACACAGAGAAAGCACTCTGCAAAAACTCATATCTTAGTAAGTTATAGGTAATCTAGAAATGAGAAAAAGTACATTTCAAGATACTTGTCCATGGGGCAAGTTACACTTAAATTAGGGAAAAAAACAATAACAATCTTATTTCAAGTTTTTTTTGTCTAAGTTTGAGTGTGTTGAGACCTTTTTTCTTAATTTTAGTGTAAAAAACTTGCCCCATGGACAAGTATCTTGAAATTAGTTTCTCAAACCAAGGACAAATGTACTTATTTCAAGAAAATTTCTCATTTCTAGATCACTTAACTTACTGAGATATGACTTTTTGCAGTGTAATGGTTTCATACAAGGAAGTCAGGGAGCAATTTCTCCTTTACAAAGTGTTTTTTATTAGTGTTTATCCATTTGCGAGTTCATTTTTTACATCTCGTGCCAGTTTAATCTCTTAACATATAAACTTTGACCTGGAAACAAATACATCTTCAGGTTTTCTGTTCAACATATGGGAAAATGTAAATTCAACAGCAATTTTCCTAAAATGCATTTTTCTTGCATTCTTGTAACAACATGTCGACTTCAGCAGCTCCTACAGCCATTAAACTTGACGGTGTTTTTCAGAACGACTTTTCAACATCTAATCTCTAACTCTTATTGATAAGCCACTCACAACACACAAAGGTCCAAACATTTTGTTTGAAAAGGGACAGGAGGAAGCAAAGGCTTATGAGGCCCCAATACATCATCACCATTTTACCATGCTACTGTCTCGTATTGTGTTAAATTACTATTTTAATAGATTTTTTTTAAATCTTATTCTATTTTTATGCATGCCTTATAGTTATATCCTTTTTATTTTTCCATAGTTTATTATTTATCTTTATTACAAGTTTATGTTTCATGTTGCATGAGTCAAACCAAAGAAAATTCCTAATCTGTGATACCTTCATTGATCTACAAAGTTGAATTCAGACCATCAAGAATAAATCATACTTACAGTCTTTTACATTTATAACAATAAACAACAAAACATTTCATTTACTAATAAATACCTATTTTATGTCCTCATTATAACCTTACTTTTCACCTCAACCTCACTTTTGAACATATTTTAAAATTGTATTTTTAAACAGACTGTTTCTTGTGGTTCTTTTTTTTGGAAACATGGAATTAAATTTTTGTAGATTTCCAGGAAGTACTTTTAGTTTTAAGTACTTTTAAATTTAAACTAGTGCTGTCATTCTACATTTTCCGGACATAAAACACACTCATTCAAACTAAGCTAATAACTTTTAATTATGATTTCAGGTTATTAGGTTGATTGAAAATTCTAGTATCTTACAATATAAATAACAAATGAAATGTATTTTTGGTTCGTGGCTTGTTGTCGATTAGAAAGTTCACTTCGCCAAACACCACTTCCGTTGGAGTTTGTTCGGTCAAAACATGCGCGATTCATTTGCGATTAACCCATGACTAATGCATTCATTATCTGTGGATTAATCGTGAGTTAAAGACTGTGAATGGAATAATGAAAAGGTTTATTTATATGTGATGACCGAGTAAACAACTACTACAAAAGTGTTAGCTTTGACAGCCCTGATTTCAACTAAATAAAACCAAACCTGGCTCTATCCATTATTCAGATTTTTTTTTTCATGAAATATAGGTAATTTTTATACATAAATTGTTTAATTTTTACACAAAATCATAAAAATGCATGTTTTCCTTTTCTACAGGAAAAGTTCAAATGAACTCCAACTTCAAATCTTTTTCCAATTCACCTGCAGCGTCTGGCCTTACGTCTCACAGAGTAGAATAATACAGAGACAAACTCTGTTAAACTGTAAAAGTGAAAGCTGGTGGCTACAAACACAAATAATTGACAAAGGATAGTTTTTTTTTTTACAAAATGGTGATTTGATTGTACTGACTAAATGGAATGTGACTTAAAAGCTGTAAAAAGTAATGATAGAAAAAAAAGGTTTGTTTTTGTGTCGTAATTTGAAAATTGTGGTCTTAAAATTTTCTAATTTCAAAACTCTGAATGAAAATAGTTCAAATTACATGTTAGAGGTGTCCAGTATATCACCAATTTATCATGAATTGCAATATTATTTGATACAAGAAGACACAATATGCCAAAAACAAAAAGCATGGCAGCTTCAGAATGTGCTGCTGCAGTTTAGTTTTCGTCATGACTTTCCAAATCAACTTGTAGCCTTCGCTTTGACCCTGATTGACACATTTTGCCAAATCTGGCAAAGGACGCAGTATTCAAAACATTAAAGTGTTTTCAAATCAGATCAGTTGAATCTTGAAACCGTGCGGAGAGATATTCAGCAGGTCGCAGCTAAACCAGTTAAGAGTTAGTAACAATAGCTAAAATAGGGTGACCAGACGTCCCAGTTTACCCGGGACAGTCCCAGTTTTGAGCCCTCCGTCCCATGTCCCTGTGGATTTATCTGAAACCAATTCATTTGTCCCAGTTTTACAGAACCTCTGTCCCAGTTTTTTCACCAGTGCCTTGTCCCAGGCAGCGTTACTTTTGGCCAAGATGAAAAATGTGAGGGGAAATGCAAAGAGAAAGTAAGAAAAATGACAAAAAATATAAGAAAACATGAGAAAATTACAAATAAATGTGACAAAAATTATTTTAAAATGACAAAAAAAAGCAAGAAAAATGACAAAAAATAAGGAAATGTGGAAAAAAGGACCAAAATTATGACAAAAATATGAAAAAATTATGAAAACAAAAAATAAATATGAAAAAAGGTGAGGAAAATTATGAAAAAACATTTTTTTTTTAAATGACGAAAAAGCAAGACAAAAAATGAAAAGGACGACAAAAATGGAAAAAAACATGACAAAAATTATGAAAAAATGTGAGTAAAATGACGAAAAATGTCCAAAGCAGCATATTTACTTGATACTTTATGACTTTTGGCCACGTGTCCCTCAAACATTAAGTTTGTATAGTGCTGAGCTATAGTTAAAAAGCTCAATTATCGCTCACCAAAAGCTAACTTGGTCATTAATTGACATTAGACTTTCACAAACCAACAGTTTTACCCTTCAAAAAGAGAAATCATATTTTTGTCCCAGTTTTTAATGTGAAAAATCTGTTCACCCTGAGCTAAAACGATCCTCTCTTCACGCTCCTGGTCCGTTCACTGAGCTGGTAACAGAGAGGCTTACCCGGGTCATCTTAAGGCATAACGTGGTTAGCAAACTCCCGTGAATGGCGTTATTAAAACCAGCGAGTGGAAGTGCGAGTGCCACGCTGTAATTTAGTATTGATTCGTCCAAATCCGTCCATCTGCCGCGCGATCTGTTTCTAATGGGCCACAGCCGCAGCAGATGCAACAGTGACTTCCACAAAAGAGACGCACAAAGACATCCAGCGACAGCGCGGGTCAGTGTCGAGGCGAAAGGATCGGGAAATCACATTTCAATATTTTTAGACACGCTGTATTGATTTTGAAGATACGATTTGTCTGTTTTGAGGGAAGGGGGGTCATTGTCAGACGAGACCCAGATTTAATATAGGCTAAATTCTCCACCCACTTTGTCCTCATTAATGCATGCTAAAGTGCAAATGTTTAGCTTAGGTGGGGCAAAATGTACTTTGTTTTGGATGATGCAAACCCATTTGGCTCAAGTAACATCTAAGTTAAAAAAAAAATGTTTAAACAACTTGCAGTAAAGTTTGGGGACTTGTATAATAACAATATATTTAAAAGAACACACTTTGCTATTTAGCCATGTTTTTATTATATTTATTTGACGTTTAGGTCCGATTGAGAACCTCATTTACAACAGCGACATGGCCAATTATGTAGGAATTTAAAAAAAAACTCAAAATATTTGTTATATTCTAGATTCTTCTAAATAGCCATTTGCTCTTTTTCTTCTCAATGAGCTTCATGAAGTCGTGACCTGAAATGGTTTTGAACAGTCTGGGAACTGAAAACCATTCCTGGTGACTACATTGTGAAGCTCATCGAGAAAATGCCGTAATCAAAGCAAAAGGTGCCATTTTTAGTTCATCTAATCTTAATTCCATATGTGTTCATGGATGAATTGGATGCCTTCAGTGATAATCTAAACTGCAAATAGTCTTAAAAATAAAGAAAAAACATACATCAATAAGTGACCCCAAACTTATGAACGGTATTGTGTATAGCACATGAAAATTTTAATTGTTCAAAAACATCTGCTCACAGTAACTGCAGATCTGAGGGAGAACTCAAAAAACTCCATCAATGCTCCAAGTTTCAGTGACTTTTGCTGCTCGTTCCAGAAAAATCATCTGCAGATCTCAATGGGGTTTTCCTGGTTAAATAATGGTTTCAAAAAAAAAAAAAAATGCTGTCTATATCTATTGGCTAAAGCTGCCCACACACTACAGAATTTAAAATCTTTTGAGATTTAAAATCTGTGCACAGACCACACACCCTTAAGGACAGACATGAGGACACATACACACACATGAGGAGTCCCACCACAGATCGTGCCATGAGAGAAAGTTTTTATTGAGCCACGCCCCTTCAGACTCAGAAAGACTAAAAATGTGGCTAAAACTCCTGTAGTGTGTGGGCAGCTTAAGGCCGTTATACGCAGAGCACAGTCCTGTCCTCAACGTCATGGGTTTGAGTCCAGGCTCCAATAAATGTCCTGTCTAATGAAGTCAACGGGCCCAAAAAAAATATTTAATAAACAAAAACATGGTGAAAAACAAGGAATTATGTAGAAAACTGCTTCTCTAAATGTATCATCAGTAACTTTAGACCAGGGGTTAACCTTTTTTACCTTGTGAGCTACTTTTGAATTACAAAAAGGACAGCAAGCTACTTACAGTATACTGCAAAGAAACACGTGTAACTATAGGTTTCTAGGACTAACAAGATGATCATTGAATACAATTAAAGAAAATTACAGTACTTTCTGGTTTATACTTTGCTATATTCACCTAAATGTTTGGAGATATTTTGATCAGAACAACAAAAAAGCATCTAAAATTTGACTCATAAAGCGCATGTAGAAATATAGAAAGCCTTTGGCGAGCTACTTGGAAAGGACTGGTGTGCTACTGGTAGCTCACTGGTTGGAGATCCTTCTTCTTCTGCTTTGGACAAAGGCCTGGCACAGTGAAAATGGTCTTACGGCCCACTTTCAGGCCCCACCCCACCAGTTGAGAACCACTCCTTTACAGCACAGTAATAACACATAATATATAGTATAGTTACTAAGGGAGGCCCGATTCAATAAAATGACCAATATTTGCATTATTGTTTTTAAATTAGGTCAAAGTTAAGCTTTAATTGTATTGCCTTGACCCTATTGTGTGTATGAATTATCTTAATGAACATGTTATTATATTTTAGATGACACTCTATTTCCATCGTATTACCATGTTATTACTGTGCTGTAAAGTAAAGGGCTCCCAATGTACTATACTTTTTTATCGTGAAAATATTGGAAAGACGCACCATATAATAAATATTATATGTTGTAAATCCTAAGCCGGACCTTGAAGTGAGCAGATAATGTCTCACAATGAAATGATATCTTATAAAAAGTTGGTCTCATCATGCGCTGAACTCATAGCGCTCCGTTTTGTTGAAATTCAAAATATTCATAGAAACTCTGGGCTAATAGGTGAAGCAAAAGGCGGTTGAGGATGAGCTGATGATTGAATGATATGAACGCACAGAAAATCAATGTAACGCATGGGATTTCATTATCTGTCTGAATGAACAATTGAGAGGTCACTATGGTTTCATTGAACTATATTGATTTTGGTGAAAGATGGTTAACATGTAAAAACAGGGACTTGGGGCCGAGACACTGTAGACTTCACAGAGCTGTCACTTACAATAAAACAGCTGCTTTCTCAATATATGGAAGAGTCAGCCTTAAAATGAGCTGTAATACCGTTTACATACAAAGCCATTTTGAGTCGTGACAAACACAAACATAAGTCGAGCTTTCATCTGGAGAAAATATCAAATGCAATTCCAATCCAATAGCTTTTTCTTGAAATGTTTAATATAGGCTTTGTAGCGGCTGTAAGATGAGAAACCAAAGTATTCTTTTGATATAGTTGTTTAAAATATCCTAAATTTTACAGATAAAAGTTAGAAAGGTTTATGGTGTCGGGACCCACCATCAATCTATAATCAATCAATCAAATTATTTTTTGTATAGCCCATAGTATTACAAGCAAAGATTGCCACCAAGGAATTCACAAAATAAAAATCCATCCATGTCATGCCACGGTGGAAAAGTCCTGGTCGACAGATCCCGAAACAAGGGGGAGAAACGGGGACATGAGGCGAACCGCAGCAATAACAGATAAAAGGTTAAATATATACACAGTTTATACAATAAATACAGATAAAAGGCTAAATATACACATCATTTACACAAAAAAAGCCAGGTTCAGAACCAAAGTAATGGAACAAAGTCTCAGTGAAGAGTCAAGAACGATTCTGGCGTTCAAGAAACAAGTCAAAACTAACTTATTAAACAAATATGACAGTTATACTTGAAAAGAAATCTAGATCTAAGTTGAAAATGTGAAAACACTGAACATAAATGTAAATAATGTAAATATGGACATTAATAGTATCTTTTGGAACAATTGTATTGTATTTGTAAAGGCTGTAAATAGAGACTAAACAGAGTGCAAGTGTTGAGGGGCAGATAACATAAGATTACTCTTCTTTCTGTTCCCTAAAAAAAAATACACAAAAATACACAATTGATACTGCACATCACTGCTGTTCTTAGCCTGACCCGACCAGTGGCAATTTGGAAGATAAACGTTCTTAGCTTAGTCTTAAGAATGGAGACAGTGTCTGCTTCTTTGACGTAAAATGGACAGGAGCTTGGTAGCTGAAAGCTCTACTTCCTACTGTGCTTTTGAGGATGCCAAGCTGTGACCCAAATAATTGAATTTACTATGCAAATAATGTAAAAATACTTTATTTTACTACAAATTATAGCTGTATAAGTATTAAATAATCCATTATATAATAAATAATGTGTGTTTTAGCAGATTAATATGAAAGAAAAAGATCCCCAGGAAAATCTTGCAACCTACAGTACTTAGAATGATTTCACTTTTGGGTCCCAACCCACCAGTTGATAACCACTGTTCTAAAACATTAGATATGAAGAGTTCCATCTCCCAAGGTTCAAACTAGAACTCCCTCAGCGCCCCTATAGTAGTGACAATTCTTACTGTATGCCATAATGTGCCTATTTCCAAGTTTTTCTAAGTAAAATAGTAATAAACATCACAAACATGTCCAACCAGGGAAAACTAATTGTCAGTTTCATCTAAAATCGTAAATATTTTTGCGTAATCTGTCATTCGTACATTAGTGGTCATTTTGCTCGAGTTGAAAGTGGGCTATGGAGAGGTTGATGATAAATGGTCAGTGTGTACTGAATGTGATCAGACTCAGTTTGTATAACATAACTTTTACATTCACCTGTTCATAATAATCTCCCTTTCGGTCCAGAACACTGCCCTTCTTGTTTATTTTTACAATCTAAAGTAGCATTGATATCACATTTGTATTAACTAGTTCTAATCCTTATATTTCTCTTCTTTCAGGCCCAGTTGAAGGCCCGAGCAGCAGAGAGGACACCAGTGCAGCGGAGCTCAGCAGTGACGACACTCACGTCTGTGATAAATGCTGTGCCGAATTTTTCACTTGGAGCGAACTCGTCGAACACCAGAAAGCTTGCGCGGCGGAAGACCCCATGGTGCTCATCGTGAAAGACGCCGCAGACTCCCCAAACGAACCCTCACCTATTCCCAGCGTCCCATCGAGCGACTCCTCCCCTCCAGCATCTCCGGACTTTGAGGCCGGCGAGATTATGCTCGGGAATGACAATGAAAGTTTGGACAATTTAGACGAGGCGAGAGAGCAGGACGATGGCATGGAGACTGAGAATTTTTCAGATAAATTTACCTATAATAATACTTCAAACTCTAGCCCTCAACCCTCAGAGTCGAATTCTCCATTGAGGTCCACAGCGAGTGGATACAACATGCCGAATACCAATGTAACGCTTGAAATCCTTCACAGCACACGGGTGGCAGTGGCACAGTTTTCCCAAAGCTTGAATAAGTGTACGGGGGTGAAGGGTGCGCCCGCTGCTGCTATCCCCGTCATTTTGGAGCACCTACTAACTCTACAGCAGCAACAAGTGCACCAACTCCAGCTGATAGAGCAGATCTGCAGTCAGGTGGCCTTCATGAATAGACAGCCCACACAAGCCGCGCTCAACCCAGCGTCCAGGGTTCACCCTCTAGGCCCTAACCCGTTCCCTGTGACCCCGAGTGGGATCCCGCCACCCTCTATCCTCCCTCTCTCTGGGACCATGCCTTCTTCGGTCAACGGGCAAGCAGCGGTAACGTTAGCCTCGAGGCTGGAGAAAGCGCAAAACTCGCAAACTTTTTCTAGAGATTCTTCCGAAAACTCCTCCAGCTCAAGTAGCATTAACAGCTTGTCCACTTTGCTTCCTACTTACACAGCCGCTAGTAGCATTAGCACCGCCCAGACGCTAAGCTCCTCCACTCCGCTCTCCCTCGGGCCAAATAGCCTCCTTAGCCCATCTTCGAACCTCCCGTTTCTACCTCAAAGCCCACCTGGCAGCAGTGTCATCTTCCCCAATCCTTTAGCAAGCATCGCAGCCACAGCCAACGCCCTGGACCCTCTGGCGGCGCTAATGAAGCAGCGGAAGGGCAAACCTCCAAATGTGTCTTTGTTCGATACGAAACCAAGCCCAGAGGAGCCCTTCTTTAAGCACAAGTGTCGGTTTTGTGCCAAAGTGTTCGGAAGCGACAGCGCACTACAGATCCATCTGCGCTCCCACACCGGCGAGAGGCCCTTCAAGTGCAACATCTGTGGAAACCGCTTTTCCACAAAAGGGAACTTAAAGGTGCACTTCCAGCGGCACAAAGACAAGTACCCCCACGTCCAGATGAATCCGTATCCTGTGCCGGAATACCTCGACAACGTGCCTACCAGCTCGGGGATTCCCTACGGCATGTCGCTCCCGCCGGAAAAGCCCGTCTCCTCCTCGTGGCTGGAGAGTAAGCCTGCGCCAGTTGGCTTAGGTCTTCCGCTTTCCTCCGCTGTAACCGGTATCAGCGGCTCGAATGACTCCGTAAGTGTAACCGCATCCCTTAAATCTCCCGCTGTCGGTGAATGTATGTCTTTGTCACCTATCCACACAGGCAATGAGGCTCGTTTCTCTCCTCTTTCAGAGCCTTACCGCGAGACTGATGCTCCCAATATTTTGAAGCCCGATGGTCTTCTCTTGCCGCAAAACTGTCCCCCAAAAGCGAACGCGGAGTCTAGTACGATCTCCACTCCCGAAGCGAGCACCTCACCCGTACCCACTTCCCCGCCTAGCCACGAGGACATTCAACTCTCCTCCCTCCTCGAATCTATGCAGCCGTCCGAAACCTCCAAGCTGCAAAAACTAGTTGAAAACATTGACAAAAAGATCACAGACCCCAATCAGTGTGTCCTTTGCCATCGTGTCCTCAGCTGCCAGAGCGCGCTAAAAATGCACTATCGAATCCACACGGGGGAAAGACCCTACAAATGCAAAGTGTGCGGCCGCGCGTTTACCACTAAAGGCAATCTAAAGACTCATATCGGCGTCCACAGGGAAAACCCACCTGTGCAAGTGCAGCATTCATGTCCGATTTGTCAAAAGAAATTCACAAACGCTGTGGTCTTGCAACAGCACATTCGAATGCACATGGGTGGCCAAATCCCTGACTCAAATTTTACGGAAAGTCCCCAGGAAATGGACTCCTTTAGTGATAAGAACTTTGATAGTTTGAGCAGCAACGGCAATGATGTTACAGATGATATTTCAATGGACGAGGAAGATGAGGAAAGTATGGAAGAAAATCTTTGCAGTTCGCCTAAACCATTTTTGTCGAGTCTTGCTGCTCTGGAGAACCAAATGAAGACTATAGACTCTGCGTATAAATCACTAACAAACGGTTTCATTGACAGCATGAAAAGTTCAGAAAGAAGTCCAAAAAGCCCCAAAAGTCCAGACCAGACGAACTTAAACGGTGCGAGGATCAGATCTCCAGTCGTGAGCAGCAGTAGGCCCGAATCTCGAGAGGGTTTAGCGGCATCAGTGAAGACGGAGCAATCTCAAAAGTCGGCTAACCCGCCAGAGACGTCCGGCCCAGAGCAGAAAGAAACCCAATCCACCAAACTGAGCGTGAAAGAGGAGACGCCGTACTGCATGTCCTTCCACTTCAGCAGAGGTAAATGCTGGCTTCCGAAGTGAAGTAACACCAGTGGTATTAGTTGTGGAGTTGTCGTATCTAAACCTCTAGCTAACATTTACAGTTCATACGACCCATAGTATGCAAAGACTTAAATTGAAAATAAATGTCTTTATCACAAACATAAATACATTTGCAGAGGAGGAGGGTGATTTTGAACTAAAGTATGAGTAAAACCACTTTAAAAAAGTTGTAGAAACTAAAAAGTACGAACACTTATTCAAGTACAACTGAGAATAGTACTGATTTTGTTCATACAGCATACTTTAAATAGCAAGTAAAACATACACTGCTCTATGACCCCAGAAAGTACAATTACTTCAGTATATAGGCAAAAATTCTTCAGTCTTCATTTGCCTACGATGGACAACTCCTGTACGACTGAGAACCTACACAAACTTCAGTATATACTTGAGTAAATGTATCTGAGGACAACCTGCCTGTGTTCATTTGTAAACTTTTTCTGCAAATCGTGTCTCAAATAATTTAGTCAACTTGTTTTCCTTTTGTAGTCAGGGATGTAATGTGTTTGTTCTTTCCAGCTGCAGGCCAAAGCACTCCCAGCCTCATCACCAGCTCCACACCATTAACCCTTCTGAAACCGGATTTGAACGGTCAACCAACCCTGTCCAGTGAGCTCCAGCCTCCTCCTGCTCCCTTCAGTGTGCACGTCCCCCCGGCCTACCCCTCCTCGGGCAGCCCAGGACCCCTTTCCCTCCTGGGACCAGCTCCTCCGCGCCGCACCCCCAAACAGCACAACTGCAACGCCTGTGGGAAGAACTTCTCCTCAGCCAGTGCCCTGCAGATCCATGAGCGGACGCACACCGGCGAGAAACCATTCGTCTGCTCAGTCTGTGGCAGGGCCTTCACTACCAAAGGCAATCTTAAGGTATTTTTATTTTTTTAATTCCGTTTTTTTAATTATTATTTTTAATGCGAAAAAGATGGAACACAAAAGTATCCTCTGCATTTTTTAAGTCATCACCCTAAAAGAAAACATCTAATAAAAACAGACATCCCACTGCTGTCTGCAGGGGGCATTCCAACCAAACAAGATGAAAACCGAACCAGCCATTATGAAAAACATATTTTTCATGCCCAAAAATATCAATTAATATACAATACATGGAATATAATCTATTAAGCAATTAAAATGGTATCCCACTTTGACTGGCCATCATTTTCTAAACCTGGTTATTCTTGTCTTTAGGTGCATATGGGAACTCACATGTGGAACAACGCACCGGCCCGTAGGGGGCGTCGTCTCTCAGTAGAAAACCCTCTGGCGCTGCTTGGTGGAGATCCTCTGAAGTTTGGAGATGTGTTTCAGAAGGATGTGAGCTCTCGGACCATGGACCATGGGTTTTGGAGCCGATATGCCTCAGCCCTTTCAAACGGCTTGGGCCTGAAAACCAATGAGATCTCAGTGATCCAGAACCGAGCCCTGCCTCCCATGCACCCCCTGGGCCTGGAGCGAGGCAGCACCCCCAGTGCCATCAGCAGCCTCTCCAAGACCATGGAGCTGGGCAACAGCAGGCACTTCTCTATGCTGATCGACGACAGCAAAGAGATTGGAATCAACTGAACTAAACTTATGCAAATGACTATGGACTTTGATATTTGTAAAAACATGTTCTTGTTATGTATTATCTATAGGCTTTATAAATGATTTTTATTGAAGGACAAGAGCATCACATTCATGTTTGATCTTTACCATCAGTTGTGTGGATCCGCTCGTAAAATAAGTTTATTTGAGCATTTTTAAGGTTCCTGGACATATTGTTCCAAGACACAGAGAACTGAAATCAATCATGCAAAGACTCTCTCTCCTCTGGACAGCGGCCAGTGCTGTTAAAGCACAAACCTGAATGCTCAAAAGTTTACCTCCTGAGGTTTTGTCTCTGTAAAGGTGGAAATGGTTATGAAGAACATTTAGACTGAATAAAAGATAGAGAAATCAAATGTTGTATTTTTATTGCCTCTTTTGTTAACCAATTAAAACAGCACCTGACTAATAATAAATAATACAAATGGTGCAATTCCATATTCTTTTATTTTCATAAATGAGCAAAGCAAGCAAAATTTATTCAGGGAACACCTTGGTGTACCAATGCACTGAGCATTGGCACAACAAGGTGTATTCATACTTCAAGACATTAGACAAATGGTTGTTCATGAGGTGTTGACAACAAAGTGTGTTTGTCCCGGGGTATGGGACTAAACGTCTTGCGTCTTAATAAGTTTTTTCAGTTTTTAAGAACATAATTTGGCCACACCACTTAAAACAAAGCATAAAACAAAGCTAAAAAAAAAAATCTCCTATAATCATATATTTTAGTTAATATCAATTCATATAATGTCATCATTTTAGGCTATTACTTTCCCACAAAAAAAATTATGTAACAACTAAACTCACGTGTGTACAACTTTGACGAGGAACTGCCTAGTCGCACTGGTGTAACCAACTTGATCTTACTCTGGATCCTTCATTACTCCAGACCTCACGCTCTCTGAGTCTGACTAATGTCATGTTGATGTTTTTTTATTGATAAAAAGGCCAATTTTTCATTTCTACACTGAAGTGGGCATGCACGTCGTAATGTGACGTCATCACGCACAGTGCCCAGCCAAGATGGCTGACAGCATCCCGTTAAATCCGGTGAGAAAGAACTCGAGGAGAATACCGTATTACAACTCCGCCAGACTTTCAAGGTACAGAAGGGCTCCGTGCGGTCCTTACGGTGGCTATAAATAAAATATCGGTTCATGGTTGAGCTTCCTATGTTCGGGTTCGCTGTTTGTTGTGTAGCTGTTAGC
>OMNZ01109920.1:31118-45495 GCA_900303255.1 Lesueurigobius sanzi
TTGTGTAGCTGTTAGCTTGTGTTGCTAGCTCTGTTCATGTTCCTGCCCCTTTCTCATCTGACAGCTGCTGCCTGGCTGCTTCACTGTCTGTTCCGCGTCTCCAGGAACTTAAACATTTCCTGCTCTCATCATCCATATAACGACACATTAACCCGCGCAGTGCGGACCTTACAGCCAGGAAGATCGCCACGGCTTTTAGACAATTAACATCACATGATCGAGCCTCATCTGACTCCAGTGTCATTACTGTGGGAGATGACTAGAATGATCTCATAGACCACTTTCATCTACTCTTGAACTGACGTGTACACTTCTCCAGGTATGTTTACTGAACAGTTCTAGTTATTGTGATTATTTGGCTTTAGCAGGGAGAGCTTTATTTACTCCCCAATACAGGATATTATTACAGCAGGTGCATGCTGTAATACAGAATAAAACAACATGTGTTGTGTTTTTGTAAATTATGGACTCCCAGTGACAAGCTGTGGTTTATGATGGTGTTCTCTATCTTAGCTGTTTTATACTAATATATGTCATTGTCACTTGTGGAATTTTAATAGCCATTTTCCCATTCATGATTAATCGTGTATGAAATCAGTGAGGATAATAATTACAAACATTTTATTATTGCCTTGAACTGAACAGAATCCACAATGTCAGTGTTTTCCTCCCACAGATCGGCAGTGAACTTTGGCCACATTTTTTGCGATGTGACTGTCATTGTTTGTCATAAATCTGCTTATCGTTGTTCTCAAAAATTCCCAAAATACTTCACATAATGAAGAAATTACTACCAACGCTAAATTCTCACATTCTCCTCCTCAGCTGACTCATAACCGTACGAGGAAAAAAGGATCTTAAAGTAGCATTTAACTCTTACCTTGTGATTAATGTTTGTTAAAAAGCTGAAGAAATCGCAGCATTTATTTGCTGATATAAAGATTTTATGAGTTGCGAGTATACTTTGATCCCTGAAGCACGTCATAATGGAACACTGGGAAGTAATAACATTATATATTTCCACATTAAATTATGTTGTGGGGTGAAGGAGATGCAACAACAGCTCATTATGTAACTCGTGGAGCTGTATTGTCTTGAATATTGTGGTGTTATTTAAGCTACACATTCTACATCAAGACTAAAACGAGGCTAAAATGGAGCTAAGTCACATCTGTACCTCCAGTCACATGGAAAACCTCAGTGATTTTGTGTATATTTAGTCACCTTATATTGCAATAAGGATAATTTGGTATCATACTGTGCAGCCCTATAGTTACAGTTATCATCAAAGACTTCTCTCTTCTTCCTAAATCCTCGTAATCATAGTTTGTAGAGGTTTTGCTGCTCTTTCAGTAAGCGCGGAGTTGGATCATCTTAATCCGACTTAATCCAACTGATGCTAGACTCATGTCTGTTCCATGTCTGAGTGGATGGACGACACGCTTTCCCATGTGACCTCGGAGGACTAAAAAGCTGCAACGTATATTTTATTCATCCTACAGTCTGTGTACTTCTGGCATTTATTAAAAAGGGTCAAGCAATGGTTTACCGTCAGAGCTGTAGCCGTGAGGCAGAGCTGAGCCAGTCCGACCAGCTGAAAGGGCCTTATGAATAAGGCATGAAGTGCTTCTCAATGCATTTTCAGTATTTGTGTAGGATGTGAATGGGAGAGGCCTTAGAGTGGCCCACAGTCTGATGCATGCTATTAAATGCCTCTGTTACTTGATATTATTGCTATGGTAGCCTTTCATTTACCAGCAACTAACAGACCTAATTGTGTATGACTATGCTGATGTCCGTCCTCTCCATCTTCTGTATTGATCATATGCTCTTAGTTTGCATGAGGAAAATGTGTATAAGGTTTAATCCACAAATCTTCAACCAAGATGTGATCGTTTATGAATGCAGAAAAGTTTATCTTGATCAAGAGCATCACAGTGCAATGGTCAAAGCCTGTGGTTCCCAAGCTTTTTCTCTGTGACCCTGATATCATCAACCCTGATATGCCACTCTTCAACCTGACAATCTACTGGAGTGTGAGGAAACAGAACTGATGATGTCTCCTGGATGTCAAAACAAATGAGAACAAATTTAACTCGCTGTTGTCGCTCATTTGACTTCTGTTGCCATGCTGTGGTATCATCTGCATACCCCATTTATGAAATATATTAAAATGCCATCAGTGTATTATAGTTCTAGTTTTACGTAATGCTTTCAGATGTTAAGAGTAGAGGCCGACCGATATGGGTTTTTCAAAGGCCGATGTCGAAATATTGGGGTTGTGGTTTGCCAATGCCGATAAGCGCTACTGATACTGAAGCTGTTTTTTTTTTAAAATCTTGTATGATCCTGTGTTCGATGTTAACTGTGACACCGGGCTGCACTGTGTTTGTATTGATATCATTGGCTATGGGCTTCGTGCAGACGCATAGACATTTGTAGCGCCCAATAAACGGCTATGGACAATCATAAACCACACCTCCTACGAGAAAATGAATGGGTGGTTCCCAGAGTAAATATTCACTTGTGATCTTTAGTCTAGTGCTAGCCAGGCTACTGTGTTATAGGATGTTAGTCCTGCGGTCGTAGATCTGCGGTCCTGAAGGTTAACCACAACGGTTGCTTTAAAGCAGTGCTAAACCTGCAGATTTACTGCACATCCACAACATATAAAAAAAATCTGCCTTATTTTTGAATTTTAACAGCCACAAGGTTGGGAGAAGTGGTACATCACTGGTTCGAGCCCAGTTGTTCTGCCCTGATGCTGAATGCTAATATTCGCTCTCAATGATGGTGATGTAGATCAGTACCACCTCATTAAAGATTTGACCTCCCAAGTACCTCTAGGCCTAGAATAGATCTTGATCAAACCCTATATTGGACTAAATTATTGCGTGTGATCAATGTCTAAACCAGAAAAAAAAACACTGAATGTAAGCATTACTGGAGCATAATAAATGGAATAGAAATGAATAAAGTCTAATATTTACATGTACCACAGTTTGAGAAACACTATAGATGATTTCAACAGGAAGGGCATCTGACTGTGGTAAAAAAACAAAAAACACACATTCTGCCCCTGATGAAAGAAGCTGCTGAAGAAATAAAAATACATTTCCTGCCCAGTCTTTCTCTCCTGGTGAAGGTGAAACATCTGCCGTATTTCTTGTCCGTAGATTCTCTCTGGAAGATGACCCGTCGAACCTGGATGAGATGCCTCTGATGATGTCGGAGGAAGGCTTTGAGAACGATGAGAGCGACTACCAGACTCTGCCCCGCGCCCGGGCCAACCACCGACACAAGGGTCTGGGATGGTTCCTGTGCGGCGGCTGGAGGGTCCTCTGCAGCAGGTACTAAACGCTCTCAAAGATACACGCATGAAGTACTTGCACAGTCACCGTATAGCACTTTTGTCTCATGAATTGATTAAGTAGAACAGATTTGCCTCTTAGACAGTGCAATTATTCTTGAACTACTGCTTTGTCATAACATGGATTCATGATTAGACTCTTCTATTGTTGTTGTATGTAATTAACTCCCTCATATTAAGTACAATTGGAATACTGGACTTCCGGCTCAGTATTTGCTCAGTATAAAACGATGTCTCTGTTCTCAGTGAAACACACATTGTACTAACAGAGTCACCTTCTGCTCTATTTAAGCCTACCACCTACAGCCCCCACATCCAACTGTTACACATGGCCCATTTTTATGAAGCTCCACTTCAGCACACAGTTCACCACAAACATGTTTAAATAATAAATGCTTTGAACTTGTGCTTAGGTCATAATGATGGAAGCTACATGTGTTAACCAGAGCGGCCAATAACTGTGACAAATGGTTTGGTTTATTCATTGATTTATTACAATTTAGACACATTTTATATACAACAGCTTCAAGTCGGCACAGTTTAATGATTACAGCAGGGCTAGGCAACGAAGAATCCAGCCCCAGCATGTACTGTATTCAAATCAGAAATATCATTGCTCATCATAGAGATATGAAGACGTCTTAAAGGTGTGTAAAAGGAAAAACTCATCCCTGAACCTCACAAAATTTTCGAAGTGTGTGTGGTCCGATGGTGATCCCGTATGGGGACATCTGTCCTCATGTCTGAAGGGATTTCCTCAGGGTTCTCAGCTTCCCCCAATAAAGCTTGAGTACCTGATCTTTTCTGTTTACGAACTGTGACTCAGTAGGTTTCAGCCCTAACACAATCGCACCTGTCCATCTGAAGTGTTCATACAGATGAGCTGCATGTTTTGAGCACGTGTACAGCTTTGAGCAGTGGTGAAGTGAAGCAGGGCGGACCACCATAGAAATAATTTGCACCGATTTAGATTCTGCTATTATTGCTCAGTGAAAATGTGCTACATTTAAAGGAGACATATCACGCTAAATCGACTTTTCTGAGCTTTTAATCATGTTATAGCGTTGTTCCCTCGTCAAAATCAGACCTGGAGCAGTATTTCACTTCATTCACGCAGTTTTGAATGAATCCTGTTTGCGTTGGTCTGTTCATGTTGATTCTGCAGCACTTGGTTTTCTACTTCCTGGAACAATTATGCCGATACCGTAAAAATTATGATCGGGTCTCGATTCCAAATATCCGATACCGAACCGATACATTCACCAATTTAATTTAAGTGAATATGGATATGATATAATTGTAAAGCTCTAAACGTAGAATTCAGTCATGTAATTTGTTTTGCTCTCTGCAATAGCGCTATCGATCGCTGCGCAAAATACGGCAGTTAGCAGCAGAATGCTAATGCTAGTTTCAACAAGTCAAGGCTGAGACAGAAACTATGGCTGAGTCACAAAGTTGACATAGCTTCATATTGGCCACTAGTGTTTGCATTTTAGTTTGAGAATCACATTACAGAATCACTGGTAAAACATATGTATACATTAATACATTAATGGTCACATCACTGTTTTTTGGAAGATTCTATTTAATGTAACAAGGACCAGTCACTTTTGTTCCTCTCTGCAAATTCACTGCAGTTTCTTTGCATAAACAACAAATAAGTCTCTACAAGCATACTTTTGTGAAAATCTCACAGTATCGGTTGGTATCGGGTATCTGTAGATATTCAAACCCCAAGTATTGGTATCAGAAGCAAAAAAGCTGGATCGTGCATCCCTAATTACTCCATTGTTCAAAACCCCAAACTGTCCTCCACATTTTTAAAGCCAATAAAACAATATTGGATCAGTTCTGAGCCGTTCTGTCTCATAGCGTGGATACAGAAACTCCATCGCGCTACTAGCCACATCAAAGCTAATAGTTTATTTTTACCATGTGATTCCCCCTGTTGGCTGTAGCTCCAGGCCAAATCCTGATCAGCCCTGGCGCTACTATTTTTGAACATTGTGTCATCTTCACAGAGGCTTTATTTGAATTTATAAAATGTAAAATATCAATGCACAGACACATCCTAATGAAATATTTTAAGCCTGTTTTTATATACATGATATGTCCACTTTAGTGAAGATGATGCAGCAAGGTTGTTTTCTTGTTTGCAACATACTCTGTGGTGCAAAAATACATTATATAACAACAAAAAATCTGGTACCCCAGCTTTAACTCAAACATACACAATAGACTAAATTCTATGTATACCCCTGACCAAACCGAGTTCAACATCTGCAGATAGATTCCTAAAGTTTCCCTTTCCTTTCTTTTTTGTTATTTCCTTCAAATACAGTGAATCGTCTACAGAGACACATATGCTCCTGCCCTCCTTCTGACGCAGCTCAGTTTAATGTGTAATATATTGTACTTGGAATAAACTTGGAGAAACTAACTACAGACAGGTTTTGGTCCAGTTTGCTCTCTTAACATATAAAATTTCACCTGGACTTAATCTTTACAGTACAGAGTGTAATTATTGTAGTGTGATTCAAAGTTTCTCCATAGAACTATATAATAAATTGTAACTTCAATGACCATTTTCTCAAAAATGCATTTTTCTCACATTCTGGCGACAGCATCTCCACTTTAGTAGCTTCTACAGACTCTAAATTTTCCTTTCTTGTTCTTGACAATAATTTTGAAGGTTTGTTCAAAGGGAGTTTTCAATATTACATTTTTAGCCTGATTCATTGAGTTTGGAACCTCAAAAACAAGGTGAACGCTTAATGTTTTTTGTTACGTATTTAATATTCACTAATAACTAGTTTATAAAAGAATTGAACAAAATATCAAAAATCCCCTCTTAACAAATCTAAGTAGCTAATATAGCAACTAACGAAAACCATACATTTAAACCTGGATCTATCCATTATTTATATTTTGTCACCAAAAATATGGAATATCGGGCCATTTACTGTATTTTTTGGAGTATAAGTCGCACCAGCCAAAAAATGCATAATGAAAAAGAAAAAATATATATATATGTCGCACTGAAGTATAAGTCGCCTTTTTTGGGGGGGGTTATTTGACATAATCTGAGAACAAGAACAGACATTTCATCTTGAAAAGTATGTTATACTAGCTATAATAACAATACAATGGAGAACAACAGGCTGACGTAACACATTGATGTAGCATAAACAACAAACTGAATAGGTGTCTGGTATGTTAACGTAACATATTAATTAATATACAAGTCGCACCTGAGTATAAGTCGCAGGACCAGCCAAACTATGAGAAAAAGTGTGACTTATAGTCCGGAAAATATGGTATACAGTTCATAAAATGCCTTGTTTTTATATGAAGATACAAAATGACTGAAAACCTGCAATATATTTTTACCCTCATATTTATGTCAATAATCTACAGCAAAAGTTTCAAATTTATATAGAAATCCATTCACCTGCAGTGTCTGGCCTTAGCTCTGACTGTGTAGTTCTGCTGTTATGTGGATTTTGCTGTATATTTCCCTAGTTGTCCCTGCGATGATCAGTTTGTGTTTCAACGCTCTGGTAGTTGAGCATGAAGTGCAAAGAGAGGATAAGGGCGTGTTTTTGGACCAGTTTTTCTTTTTTTTTTTTTTGGACGCGCACCATCAGTCCAACAAGATTTTCAGGTCAAACAGAACAGCGCGGCTCATAATTCACACGTCCTCTACAGAGACATTTGTTTGCACGGTGGAGCGTGGCATTCATAAACATAAACGCCTAACAAACAAATGGATGTTTACCTAAAGAGAAATTCCTATGAAAATTGAGATTTGGTCGAGTTGTTGTTGCAGTCAGTGGCTGTGGCTGCATATTGATCGCGCGCCGCCCTCCCTCTCGCTAATGAACAAATCGGATTTTTCACAGCTGACCAGTTTGATGCTTTCCAGTAATTTTCTGTGTGCTTAGTGCGGGATTATAAAAGGCAAATAGTTCACTGTGAATAAGCCGGCGCTGTTCAAATGCCTTATTATTTGGAGAGCCTTCATTTGCTCAAATAATCACTGTTATGAATCTGCTCTCGCGGCGCCCAGAGACGCGGCCAACATCAACATGACTTTCCACCAAAGTTCGATTTATTTAGCGTTTAGCCAAGTTAGAAAGTGTAGAGGCCAAGTCGCTCAGCATGACGGTATACACGGACACAGGTGCAGCCAGGTCACAGCCAACTGTTTTCACTTACACTGTTTGTCTGCCGCAGATAATGCTTTATAAAACAATGGAGGCCGATGGAAGTTGTACAGTACACTGGCCTTAAAGGTGCACTGTGGAACTTTTTATGCAGAAAACAAACTTGATATTAGTTTGTATTTGAGCTTTTAGTCGTTAAAGAGGCTGCTGTGATGGGAAGTAAAGGTAGTAAGAAAAAGAGGAGATCAAATAGCACAACTGATGACGCTCACCAATTTATTTATTCACCAGAGTGACGTTTCCGAAACGTCACTCTGGTGAATAAATAAATTGGTGATTTGATCTCCTCTTTTTCTTACTAGCACTAACTTTTCAAATCTAGCACACTGATTTAGATTTCTTGGACGTGCGTGTTGCTTTCTAAAGTCATGGAAAGTAAAGGTGCCATGCTAACCACTCGATCACTAAGGTCAAAAATACACTATTATCAATTTTTTTTGGCATAAAAAGTTCCACAATGCACTTTTTTAAGAGTATAAGAGTGCAATAAGGAGTGGAGACTTGGTTCCACATCGCAAGAAGACTCAACGCAAAATCTGTCTGATAGAGTTTTACACTTGGAGCTTAAAAAATTGCATTGGACAAAAGTTCACTTTACGTCTTTATTTTCCTATTTCAGTTAAATTTTGGCCTCGTCTTTTGCTTGATTTAGCACTTTTGTAAGTTTTTGTTTTGAAAGAAAAACACATTTCTTATAATTTCTGTTTAAATGAACTGTGAAGGTACGTGTTGAAAAAGTGAAATCTTACAATGCAAACAATCTTTAGTGCAGGACAGTTTCCTTTGTACAGTCCTTAAGTAGCATAGATGTTTTTGTTTAGTTTAATACAATATGTTTTCTCAACAGTCCAGGCTCCACCTGATGCCAAAAGTAAAAATTCCATTAAAAAACTCTATTGAAAATTGTTGAATATTCACAATTTAATAGAAATCTAAATTTAGAATTGTATCTTTAATCTCCCTGAGTTACCACAGGCTGATTAACCGCTATCGTTCTTTTAAACCCTTGATAATATAATTCTTTATTACTTTTTTTTTTTCCTGAAATGCATACCGTAATTACCGGTCTAAGCACACCTGAATAGAAGCCGCAGCATCCAAATTTTAAAAGATAAGAGTTCATATACAGGCCGCACCTGTCTATAAGCCGCAGGTGTCCATGATGTAATATGGGCTGTGTACTAGAGACCTGCCAGCTCTCGACAGTTCCACGACTGACCAGCGAGAGATTCCCTCTGTCCTCTCTTTACCGCACATACACAAACACAGTGCGCACAGCTGACCATATACTACTACAAGTCTCTCACCTGACACCGCGTTGAGCCACGTAAACAGCTCAATCCAGTTTGGTTTGGGTTAAATAAAATCCAGGCATTCCACGCTTTAGTCACAGAATGGAACAGCCAGGCATTTCGCCCCAGAGGGTAAACACATGCTTGTTCCGCTGAAAATATTTAAATAAGCCGCACCGCTGTGTAGACCGCAGTGTTCATAGCGTGTGAAAAAAGTAGCAGCTTATAAACTGGAAATTACGATACATAGGTTAGCGTTCATTGACAAGGACGATGACTAACTTCTTCAATGTGTCTATTCTTCCAGTTAGAGGAATGTTCAATAATGACGATATTGTTGTCTCCAGTTGCTGTGACTGCCTCGCTCGCTGCTGTCGGAGGAAGAAGGAGCTGAAGGCGAGGACGGTGTGGCTCGGCGCTCCAGAGAAATGTGAAGAGAAATATCCTAAAAACGCCATCAAAAACCAGAAGTACAACGTCATCACTTTTGTGCCTGGGGTGAGTGGCACTTAACAAGGCAACTGTGACTCAGTGACGGATCACAATGTAAAAGTAAAACTCTCAAAACAGGAAGTAAAGAGCCACAGAATCACGGCTTTCTTAAGTTTCTCTTAGTCATCCTTTTTGTGACAAGAAGTACTGTATGTCCAAGTCTGCAACTGTTATCTAGTGTTATGTGGAGACTTTGCTCTATTGGGGACCAGGAAGTCCAAGTTACTTATTAAACAGCCTTAATTAAGAGACCTGCATTTCCCTAAACCATAAAATGTCACCTGTCCAGTGAAGTGTCTAATATCGCAGTCAGCGCTGGACCAAACCTCTGCTTTTCCCGTTGCTCTTTGAATTATTAAAAACACACAGATTGAGTTAAGCCTCTGCATTTTTCCTTAAAGGTCGGGAGGTTCATTAACTCCTCCATTGATCTCATTGTCAGTGATTATCTGTGACCAGACACCAGGCCCCCATTATTGCTAACATTATTCAAAATCTGACCTTAGATGGATGCAGTACTAGAGCTGTAACTGATGGATCGGCCATTAGCCAAGTGTCCTCCGCAGAGTCCCACATGAGCATGTTCCGACAGATACCGACTCAAACAAACTAAAACATTGTCCAGCCTTTCATTCATCCTCTTTTTACAGTTCAAGAGTCGGTAGTTAATGTACAATACAATGGACAGAAATACCACTGGTAATAGAGGCCAATGTAGACGTAAGATGAACTTATTGGGTCGGGTTATAAATGGCACATATTTATATGTTATTATTGCATTGAGTGCAAAAAATGCATAATTATCCATAAACCCCCTGTGCCTTGTTGAATTTCCAGTTTAATAAGGCAAACGCATTACTAGTCTTTTATTTTATCAAATTTTAGTATCATGTCTTCATGTGCCTGTCACTTTAAATAGGCTACCATGCGCCGAATGCATGCAGAACGAGCACCAAACCAGCTCACACGCTACAGCCAGGGCCTACTGGGACTATTTGATGATGAAAATGATGATGAAAGACAAAGATCTAACAGAATGAGAGTATGTTACTAACCTGAAGAGAGAGAGAGGGAGACAAAAAGAGCAGCTGCATGTATCGTAAGATAAGCTACTGCTCCTGAGTCCAGCATCAGCCACTTTAGTCCAAACTCCTGTTTAGTTTGACAAATAGTTGCCTATGACTTGGTAAAAGTAAATCCTTTTTTTCTGCTCGTTGCTTCCTGAAGTCCATACGTGATTTGAAAGGGGTTTCAGCAGCTCGTTAGACGTAAACAAAAGAGTAATTTCTACTCGCGTGGTCCACTCCCCTTTGATTGACAGGCAGCTGTTGCGCGGCTTTCAGAGTTACGTTTAATGTAACTCTGGAAACCGCTACATTAAAAGTAACGGCATATTGAGCCCCTGCTTTTGGGGTTGGGCGAATCGGGGCTGATTTTCTTCTGGTCGTCGGTTTGGGGTCAGAAAATAAGCAGACTTGTGCATCACTAATGCAGGGTGTTAATACTTGATTGAAGGAAACATCTGTGCTCATTAAGGAGGAGTCTTTATGTCAGAAGTAAAGTCTACAATTAAAGAACAATGTCACAAAAATGAAACGACTAAATGTATTCATATATCAAGACAGGTCAGCGTTTTTTTTTTTTAAGCTGCTCGTTCAACTTCTGGAGCCATTTTGATTTAGTGTTAGCCATTAGCATCAAAACAAAAACACCTACTGCGATGAACAGTTAGAATTTTTTAGTCGTCTTTCCATTTAACTGATGTTTTTTCCTTGTTGCTTGTGACTGTCCATCAGTAACTCATTGTCCATGTAATACAGAGCTTTTTATTTATTTGGAAGAGACACTGCTAATCCCTAATAGGGAAATAACGGGAGAGGAAGAGCAGCAGCCTCCTGAGAATTCACTTCGAAGTCACGTTGCTAGCATGTGTAACATATATTCTTTCTTTTTATCAGTAGCAGTAATCCGTTTTTGTAAATGAACTTCTCAAACACATTTTTCAGGAATATTGTGTTGTGTATGAATACGACTGTAAATTTGTACACTGCCTTTTTATCCTTGCCTCAATCTTTCTTGGATGTTTCATAACTAAGTCCAATCCATTTACTGGAACCACATCTCAAACGTATTGCAGTGTAGTCTGTTTAGTCGATATAAACCCTGCTGCCTGATGTTAGTCACAGTTCCGTTAGACTAGTCATCGTTTTTTTTTAACTCACCTCTGCCTCTCTCCTCTCAGGTTCTGTATCAGCAGTTCAAGTTCTTCCTCAACCTCTACTTTCTGGTCGTGGCCTGTTCCCAGTTTGTGCCGTCGCTCAAAATCGGATATCTGTACACGTACTGGGCGCCGCTGGTAATTCACTCACTCATTAGTTTCACAAAACATTTATATCTGCCTAGACATGACTTTTCCCTGAAACTTGTGAAAACAAATATATAATGTATATCTCGACAATGCAGACTAAAGAGCATTTTTTTCAGTTTTCAAGTTTTGGGCCAGTTTCCTCTCTTAAAATACAAACTTTGAATGAATGAATACTTTTATTTCGAGCCATGACATACAAAGAACAAAAAAAAAGGAAAAAGAAACAATACATAATACGTGTAGTCAAGAGTAGTCAAGACTTACTTTCACCTGGAAACGAATAAATGTCCTAATGTTTACAAGAAAGCATGTAATTATTGCACCGATTCATTGCTTCTCCTTTCTCTATGGGAAATTATACTGTAACTCCCAGTCCTTTACTTAACAATATTTCGAAGGTTTGGTAAAAGGGATTTTTCAATATTTAATTCCTAGCCTGTTTTAAACCCCACAAAAACAAGGCAAAATTAGAATTTTTTAAGATTTATTCACTATTAACTGGCCTATTATAAAAGTACCAAATCCTCTCTCAACAGATTGTTGTAACTAGTATATCCACAAAATTAAACCAGAACTTGAAGCCTAACTTGATCCATTATTTAGATTTTGTTGCTGAAAATATTTGACAATTTGACAAATACATTTGTTTCTCATATTTTTGCCATATACAGGAAAAGATTCAAATATCATGCAATTTAAATTCTTCCCCTATTCACCTGCAGTGTCTCGCTGTAAACTATTTGTTTCCATTTATTTTCCTGAACTTCTTGTGGCTTGTTTGTGAGTAAATATGTGTGTTTTCTCAGGGTTTTGTATTAGCTGTGACCATGGTGCGAGAGGCTGTGGATGAAGTGCGCCGTTATCAAAGGGACAAAGAAATGAACTCCCAGCTCTACAGCAAACTCACCGTCCGAGGTCAGAGCAAAGGAAGATCATTTTATTGGAAATGTATTGCTCTCAGACCTTTGGTGCAATTTGTGGGGAAGAAGGTTACAGTTCTAATTTAGTCCTGGTCCAGTGCTGGTTTAGTCCTGGTACAGTTCTAATTTAGTGCTGGTTTAGTCCTTGAGGAGGCTGCAGTAACTCGACCCACCTTCCCCCTCTGCTGGCCACTGTTTGCCCACATTATGATAGGCGATATTCTGGCGTGCCCCATGCAATTAGGAGCTGCATCTACACTTGTAACAGAAGTCGTGGTTCGGGTCGTGAGAGCATCGATTTTCTCTAGGTTTCTCCAGAGCCTGTGATCTAAGATGTGTCCTTTTGTTGATTGTGCGGTCGGTCCCCAGCGGCGGATCAGTGACACGCGCTGTAACTTTCACACCCGCTGAGTGCTCCAGGCTCGTAGGCAGTTAAGTCTTCATGCAGAGAAGACCATATATTAAAGGTACACCGCGTAACTTTTCGCCCAATGAATATGATGGAATACAAGCTTTTACTTTATTATAGATATTTTTTATTGGAAGATATTGGACCTAAAAATGAACAAACAAACGTGTCTTTGCTGTGAGCGGCTCATCTCTCCTAAGACCGGACTTGTGTTACTGGGAGCGGGGACGTCTCCGGCTCCGTGGAGATGTTGACTAAAGGCAGCCAAATGTAGGATTTAAATAGAT
The DNA here is from genome assembly GCA_900303255.1 of Lesueurigobius sanzi. Lineage (NCBI taxonomy): Eukaryota > Metazoa > Chordata > Actinopteri > Gobiiformes > Gobiidae > Lesueurigobius > Lesueurigobius sanzi. The sequence continues at coordinate 44,483 of OMNZ01109920.1, forward strand.
TAGGTCAAAGGTGTCCAAAAGTGTATACAGCATAGAGGGCCTCAGACAGTTGTCAGTTCAGTCAAACATTCAACTGAGGGCATTTAGCAGAGGTTTTAACCATTCAGCCCAGAGGTTACATTAACTAATAATTCTCTGTCAATTACAGAATATTTGTAGCTCTGACAGAACATTTAGAAAGATTGAAAATCAAGTCAAGTTTGAACACGATGTAGTTTCCAAATTCATTTTCCATGATTCTGCTCACAAATTACTTTTCGATTTGCATCCATCCATCCATCCATCCATTTACAACCCTGTCCTTCAAAATGACCGAGAAAAAATATCCCTAGCGAAACCACTGCATGCAGCCACACTTTTATTCAGGCTTGGAACTTTAATTCCAGCTCTGGCTAACACTAAAATATCAGTTATTCAAGTTATAATAACAACTTAAATAATGCAAAATGATTAAACTGTGTTAAAAGTGGTGTAAAAAGTACCATCTCTTGTGATATGTGCCAAATCAGCAAGAAGCCCAAGGGCCAACAAAAATTGGTTTGAGGGCTGGAATTGGCCCCTGGGCCGCACTTTTAGCACCCCTGACATAGGTTTCCTTAGCCTGGCTAGCGCCAGACTAAATATCACAAGTGAATATTTAGTCTGGGAAACAACCGTTCATTTTCTCGTACTGGAGGTGTGGTTTACGATTGTCCTTAGCCGTTTATTGGCCGCTACGAATGTCTATCATATACTGTACGTCTGCGCGTGACCACAGCCGTATCGAGTCCCGATGACGTATGTTGAGTGACAGGAAGTCGACGAGGCTAAACATCTTTCTTCGTAACAAAATATTGTAAAGCCAAATGCTGTTCTTCTTTTAATATCAATTTTCGATTTAATGTGTTTAGAACACAATCTAACGCTTGATCGAAAGATAGCTTTGCGTCTGCTGCGGCCATGTTGGATCCATACTCAAAAACTACAACTTCCTTGTCCTGTGATTGGTCCCCAGATTCATGCAAAGATTTCGG
>OMNZ01109921.1:0-15528 GCA_900303255.1 Lesueurigobius sanzi
AGTGTTGCTACATATTTTTAATCTTTCAACATATTTATACAAAAATATAAAGCAAATCAAGGTGAAAGTATTCTAAGTATTCAGAATACAGTACACTGAATACGTTACAAAATACATTTTAAGACAGGTATTCAGCATTCTGTAACGGAATACAATTTCAAAGTATTCTCCCCAACACTGATCGCAACAATATCGTTATCGCGATATTGCATGCCCGTATTAGGGTTGGGTATTGCCAACAACTTCACGATACGTATCCCGATACAGGGTCCACGATACGATACGTATTGCGATTCAAGTGTATCCAGGTACAGCGTCCATAATACAAATTATATTCCATAGAAATGGATGAAAAAGGATCTTATGAGTCACTAAATATGTTTTTATCATGTTGAATGTGCTCAGCAAGTTAAACCTGCTATTGCAGTAGTTAGTGTGTCTGTTGTGATACGTTCTGAATTAGCCAAGGGGTCAAACAAGCATATAAAATAAATTTTATTCTATTATTTGCATGTCACGATACAGATGTCTCGCCACGATACATGTATTGTCAAGTACTCCGCAACGATATATTGCTGATACGATATATTGAGTACACCCCTAGCCCCTATCACATCTCGTTTTTTTCAATATCGTGCAGCCCTAATACAAAGTGTCCATAAAAGATCACACACAGTCTATTTACAAAAGTTGTCCTGTGTACAGTACATGAAAATTAAAAAACATCTGCACTCGTCAGCGACCACACATCTGAGGGAGACCTTGAACACAAAAATTAGCCATCGAAGTTTCAGTCACTTCTGCAGCTCGTTACAGTCGTTTGGGGCAGAGAAATAGAATGAGGAACAACCGAATGAAGTGCTTATTTGACGGAAGTAAAAATACCGGCCAGTGTAACAAGTATTTTGGAACTTAAAATGCTGCCTGTAGAATCCCTGAGCAATAGCAAGTTTTTCTTCCCGAGCATATGCTGACTGATTTATTTTTTTGTGTGTTCATAGGTGGCAGAGATGGAGAAGCGCTTGGCGGAGCTGGAGACGGCTGTTGGCTCCGGATCAGACAAACCGGTACGGAGCAGGCACACAGCATACACCACCTCCCAAAGGCTCTCCTCGCATAGACTTGACCTCATCGATCTTCAACTGGACAGACTACATCATTTCCTTTTGTTTGTTGTGTTGCAGGGCCCGTTGAGCGCCGGAGCACAAGGAGCCTGTTTGATGGTAAAATACAGTACATGCAGTAAAATCCGTTGGTAGGCAGGTACTTTAAAAATCCTCTACCACAGTGGGTTCTCAAAATGTCCGTTCCATCTACCGAGCACCGGGTCTAAAAGAGGATGAAAGAATTAAATTGGACCAAACCATGTCTAACCTGAAAATGTCTAACTCAAATTAATTACTATAGAGTAAAAGAGAGAAATAATGCGCTTTTAACCATGTTCTATTGTTTTTCATTAGTCAAAAACAGACCTTGAGTAGTATTTCACTTCATTCACGCAGTTTGGATTTAATCCTGTTTGCTTTGGTCCTTTCATGTTGACTTCTTCTACGGTTCTGCTGCTGTGCTTTAGCTTTTATTAGTGTTGTTCCGATACCATTTTTTCTCATCCGATCCGATACCGATATTTGGACTCAGAGTAGTCGCCAATACCGAGTACAACTCCGATACCACGATGTAAATAAAAACACTAGCAAAAGTCTGTAAAAAGATGCCAAAGCCCATAGCACATGGCTCATTCTGCATATAACATGTATTCTGTCAGTGTACTGTTTCCACTCTAAAGATCAAATGAAAGCAAAAAAGAAAACACAAATGTATCTGCTGTGAGCATTAGAGGGTTTAGTGTTTGCAGAGCCCAGAAAAAAGCCCAGAAAAACACATTGTAGTATCGGATAGGTTTTGGTTCAGGTACTCGCCGATACCGATACCTGAAAAATCTGTGAACATCCCTAGCTTTTATGAAATATTTATTAAAAGTTGCTATTTTTGCAGTGATGCTGGTGGTGAGAAACAATATTTAATTTCAAGTACCGTGCAAAATGACAATCAATCAATTTATTTTCAATCAGTTTATTTTTGTGACACCCAATATCATAACAGAAGTCATCTCAAAGGTCGGTATGGACAAAAACAAATCAATAACAAGAAAGTTCTCCATCTAGTCATTGTCGAAATATGCCGCGCTCTTTGAACAAATTGTAAACCACCCCTGATCTTAAATATGCTGTGTGTAGTGCTTCTGCGTTCATAACTTTACACTTCTGAAACTGAGCCGCAGAGCTGGGTCACACTTCAAAGATGACATTGGGTCTTGTCACACTGTTGCAAAAGAAAAAAGGGTAAAAAAAAAAAAAAGAAAAGCTGTGGGTACAAATATAGCATTGAAATGTATGTTTGTTTGTTTTTTATCTGTGGTAGGACACAATCGAGCTGCTTCAGGCCAGAGTCAGTGCATTAGACTCTACCACTTTGGATCAGGTGGAGGCTCGGCTGCAGGTAAATATAGTCCTCAATCAATGAGACTTTTGATGTATATTACTGATAAATATGAGGTTTTTATGTCAGGGTTTATGCAGGTAGCAGCATGTTCAATTTAATGCTTTTTAAATGCCCAAATACTACATTTTTAATGCGACAAACGCCACAAATCAGAACATATTTAATATTAATTTTCATATTCAATAGACCATTTGACACAACGGACAACTTTTGACCAGAAATACAGTTTGATTTCTGCCAAAACTCAAGTCTAGACCCTAATTTTTGTATTTTTGACAAACTTATGCTGTAAAATGAGTTGAGCAATGTCATTATTTTCCAAGAACTTTTGATTTAATGCCAGTTTGAATTCAATTTAATGCTTTATAATTACTTTTAAGGCACAATTCATTTAATGACTTAACCCTGTATGTGTAAAAATGGCCAAAAATGCCATTGAAATCTAAATAATGTATAGAGCCTATTTATTGTTTTGTTTTGTTGATATACGTTACAAAGATTTGTTCTCAGGGGATTTTGGATTTTTTCTTTTTACTAGCTATAGGTGAATAATGGAAAAACGTCTAAACATTAAGTACAAGCCTAGGACATTTGAAGGCTGCACATGTTATTAGAAAAATGCATTTTCAGTGGCCTTTGATGTTGAAGAATTAAATCTATGGAGAAACGGAGAAGCATTTTAAACATTACTTTTGCCTGTAGTGTCTCCCTTTAATCTCTCATTCTGATTCACTAAAAAGCCTCGCTCATTTAATGGTGTTTGTCATTGCTTTCTAGAGTGTCCTTGGGAAGATGAATGAGATGGCCAAGCACAAAGCAGCCATTGAAGACGCCGAGACTCAAAACAAGGTTGGTCGTCCACTGTGTCCTGTCCATGATATCGGTGTGTTACATTTCTAGACCTGACCATTGGAGCGATGCCACCACAGGACAGATTTAGGACAATGTGAGTGTTTTTTTGTGTGGAAAAACAGACTGAGACGGTGTTTTGTGTCCCAGGTCTCGCAGTTGTACGACTTGGTGCAGAAATGTGACGCCATGTCAACTTCAGTGCCTCAGGTGGTGCAGAGGCTGGTCTCTCTCAAGGAGCTCCATGAACAAGGTAAGATACACACAAGCCCACGCTTTTGTACACAGTTATCTAGGCAATATGCATTTCAGTTCTCATATTTATTGCATATATGTTTTTAATATCTTAAGGGCCTTACGATCAAAATACTACATTAGTTGTGTCAAAACTAAGGCTTTAACTGTTTTGTCCAGTAGAAATCACCTTCAGGCTCATACAATTGGTTCAGTCAGTGGATTTAGAAAGTTTTCAGATGTATTTCTTATGTACCAATCTGGTACTACACTGCCCGGCCAAGAAACTTTCGCTTTGATTACGGCACCATTAGCTGTGGCATTGTTTCAATAAGCTTCTGCAGTGTTAAAAAGATTTATTTCCATCCGGAGTTGCATTAATTATTCACCAAGATCTTGTATTGATGGTGAGAGAGTGTGACCACTGCGCAAAGCCATGTCCAGCACATCACAATGATTCTCAGTGGAGTTAAGATTGGGGGTCTCATTTATAAAACTGAACGTAGGTACGAAGAAAACACAAACTTCACCTAAGAAGAAAAATATTGGGATTCATAAAACGCCCGAGAACACACAGCTGTACGCAATCTTCTCCTCATTGATCCCAGAACTTTGCGCACATGGCCCTCCTCACAACACGCCCTCTGCACGGCCCCGTCTCACCATAAAAGGCCAATGCAAATTAAGTTACTGATGAGATTTACCTACGCATGAGGCGATAATCAGTGGGTTTTACGGATTGCGAGGGACAGACGCTGCAGCTACAGCGCACACGTATTGTCTATGTGCACGACCCCGCCATTAATACCTGTAGGTTTCATTCAGGAGGCCCATTCATGCAGGCTCCAGACCCACCATGAGACCATTGGGCCGTTGTCCCATTGGGGGATAGGCAGGGTTTATCGTTATTAACTCATTGACTGCCAGCCATTTTCAAATCAGTGTCTCCCAAACTGCCAGAGGTTTTTCAGGATTTTGACTGTTTTTTCAAGACCCACAGAAAATGGAGTTGTAGGTCTATGTCAAAACCAAGCCTACCAAATGAAAGATTAGACACTCTTCTTTCATCTAAAAGAATGAGTTTGTTTGTACCTCTTTCCATTCTTTAGTAATCGTCAGTAGAAAATTGGTGAAATCACCCAAAACGCAGGTTTCTGACCAAAAAACAGAGAAAACTGCCTTTTTGTGAATAGCAACATTTCAAGCAGAAAAATGTCTTTGATTATAATATGTTTTGCTTCAGTGACATCTCAAACAACTGAAAAGTGTTTTCATTATATAATACAGCAGAAACAACAGTGAGAAAAGGCTTTATTTAGATGTTACAGCCACGAGGGACATTTTTCCCCCATATTTTCCTGCTCTACTAAATCTGTCCAATTTTACATTTTCCTGAAAATTCATCTTGGACTCTGTTTACTATGGGCATGTCATAGCTCATTTTTTTCAGGACAGAGCTGTCTGTTCATCTAGAGGGTCGCTGAATTATTTTACACTACTATATTGAACACAGGGCTCTAAAATGATTTTATATGAGTTGTGCGATCTACAGTATCAGTCCCTTTCTGTCCAGAGGCCTGATTTTTTTTTTTACACAAGCTCCGTCAGATCGTTCTCCACCCCGCCCCATCAAAAAACCTAATTGACGTGTATAAACGTCATTGGCAGTCAGTGAGTAAACATAATGCTCATATGTAGACCTAAACCCACTGTATCTACTAAGTAACCTTTGGCACTTGTTTTTTTTCTGTACTTCCGCCATCGTAGTAGCTTGAGGGCATTGCTGCTGAGAATATCTTGGGTAAATATGTTGGAGGCGCCCCCCTTCGCACACCCCCGAGAGAGTTCAAGGACAATTGTGGTGTATTTGGTTTGAAGAAGAGGGAAAGGAGGGAGGGATGGAGTACAATACTGTGAAACACATGTGCGCTCCGGCGTTTGAATGAGAGTCATGTCGGGCGGCATCAGCACTGTGACAAAAACCCGTTCACAAAGGGGAACTTTATGAACGACAAGGATTAAACCTAAATCGGATTCAAGTGGATAATGGAATTAGTCTAAACCATGGCATTGTATCACAGAGGGCAAGAAAAAATGAGTGAAAAAGAGATTTAAATGGTTATAAAATTAGACAAATTCTCCTTGTGCTGGTAAAGACCCCCTCGGGCTAACAATCTCGGTCTTATTTTTGAGCGCGTGAAAGCAGAACGTTGACTGTAATAGACTGTACCGATATGTAATTTCTCAGAGATTTAAAGAGGTCATTTGTCACACTAGACGCTCTTGCACCAATCTGTCACAGTCTGCGCAGATAGTCATTTCCTCCACCCAATCGTTAACTAACATCAGAGCAAGTCCAAAGAAAAACCCCAGCCTCGGATTTGGATGTAGTATAGAGATGGTTGAATCGTCCTCAAATTTAGTTGCCATTTGTATTTGTGCTTCGCAGCCATGCAGTTCGGGCAGCTGCTGACCCACCTGGATACGACCCAGCAGATGATCAACAACACACTCAAGGACAACAACACTCTGCTAACACAGGTACACGTGCAAATGCAAAGTGGGTCAAAGCTGTGTGTAGTATTTTGACTATGGAAGCATTTTATTGTAAGGAGATCCTCAGCCGAGTGAAAAAATCCTATTGAAAATGTCCATAGACTTTTAAGAGTTTAAAAGCATGATGGAGGCTAATCAGTTATGTGCTAACTGCTGATCATGGCATGGATATTTTAAAGGAATAGGCCACTATTTTACATACTGAGATATGTTCTTACCTGAGCTTAGACGAGTTGATGCTTACTCTGATCTTTGTGCGTGCCCTCAGTCACGCACAAAGACCAGAGTAAGCATCAACTTGTCTAAGACCAAAGATGATGTTAGCATTTAGCCTCTCCTAGCATATTCAGATGGGATCAAACTGGGGTGAAGTTAGAAGCCATCAAGCTCTTCCACTTTTTCCCTTTTTAAACACGGTTATGTGAGTAGTTACGCGATCCAAGTATAGTTGCACAAAATTAAACATCGTTGATTTTCTAAGCAGATAACACACTAGGAGTGAAGATATTACGGCGATATTATTACCTGTGTTCTGGTGCATTTTAAATGATACAATAATAGTTTGAGCTGGTCCCTTTATTGGCAAAATTATGGGAAAATGTTTGTTATTGTAACTCGTTTTATTTTATATTGAATTCATTCATTTTTGCACATTCCATTAGCTAAAAATGCAGATATATTGTATTGATTGTAACAACTGTTAATCTACAAATTAATGATTTAAAAGCAGCCTTTTCAACTGGGCCCCCCTTTCAACTTTGGGGCCCCACTGCAATTTCCCAGTTAGCCCATGTCATATTGACGGCCCTGCCAACATATTTGAATGCTCTACATATTGGCCCCAACTTTGAAGCAAGAAAGACACTTTTCAACAGCAGGCAAGCTAAGAAGCTTTCAAATAAAGATGGCTACTGTAAATAAATTTAGCCAAAATAAATGCTAAATGCTATGAACTTGATTACAGCTGTTAAGTTAAAGCAGAAACGAAACAAGCGCTGCCCCTCTCGCTACAGCACCACAGACACCCGTCTCCTCCGTTCTCCAGCTTCCTCCCTACCCTCTCCTCTCCAGCGTTCTCTCCCATCTCCGCACAGGACTCACCCTGAAGCCTTCGCCCAGTAATCTCCAGCGCTCTCCCCACGCTGCTCATTTACCCAGTAGTACAGTTTGGTGTAAAACAGGACTTTCACTTCTTACCGTGTGTTGTCCTGGATTCATGCCTGGACTTATCACATCCTACGCGGTCGAAACTTTCTTTCACCTCCCGCAATCTGCGGGTCTGTACCACGGGCCGGGGAGGGCGCACTGCGCAGTTGGGATTGTTTCCACTCGCGCCAGCTTTGTTTGACTTAATAAATGCTACGGAGATGATTTAATTTAGCTGCGCTGTGTTAACGATCGCGGGCCGCGGAGGGACAGTTGACAGTGCATGTTGGCACACAAGTCAGTGCCAGCTGATTAGAGGTGTCTACAAGCTTCAGAAATCTTGTGAAAAGCCTCTGTAGCTCAGCGGCACAATCAACTTCAGGGACAAATTCACTGAAACTGACGAAAGGCGAGATCAAACGATATATGTGTAGTTTAGAACATGGAATTGTACAAGCGTACTAGGAGGTCAAATGCGTGCCCGCTATGCAAAATGCGTACATGTTGGCAGGTATGCAGTTTTCTGTTCTCATCGTGTCTCTATTTCTTCTCTAGGTTCAACAGACAATGAAGGAAAACCTTGTTGCTATCGAGGAGAACTTTTCCGCACTCGACGAGCGGATTAAGAAGCTCTCCAAGTGAACCGCTCCGTACAGAGGGTCGGTCGGGGAGAGTGGACATGGACAAATGAGTGGAGCGGGTTTGGACTGACCTCTGACCTAAGGCCATCTGTCTCACGCTCTCCGCAAACACCTCTGCCTTGTTGAACGCGAAAGACGGATTTGTAGAAGACCAAACGTCCTCGCATCTTTTGCTTTTGTCCTGCATTCGGTGATAACAAGACACTTCTGCTCCCTCTGCCCCTGAACAAAGTCATACAGCTGGACATACAGGACGAGGGTGGTACTTTTGTGGAGTTGGCCTGTAGCAGATGTTAGAACAGTGAACTGGACGGACTTAGAAGTGTCCAACTGTAATTGAAGCCTACTGTAATATACTATTTAATTCCACGTTGCTCATTGTTCCTGTCTGCAGCTGTTACAGGCTCAAACACTATATTACGTACCACTCTGAAGTTCAACAATACGACTTTAAGCCTTCGAATTTTAGCCGAGCTTGTTTTTATCATTATTAGTATTCAACCGAAATGTCATTCCTAATAAATCTTTATATTAATGATTATATAAAATTTGTTTAATGTTCAATTTGTTTAAGCCGAAATGGTGGAGTACGGATTGTCAAATGTGTAAAATTGTTAATAGTGTGTCAGGGGGGTGTCACAGAAGGAAGCCTGTAAATATGCCAGTTTATTTCTGCAAACTTGTAACAATTATGAAAAATAACCCGGACCGAATCAAATGCTTCAGACAACTCTCACTCTGGTTCTGTTCTGTCTCCGCAAACATTGTAATTTTGTGGTCAATAAAATGCACTACATGCGTAAAATACTCTCTTGATTTTAGTGATGTGACCGAATCGGCTCTTTAAAGGTGCACAGTGTGAGAAAACAAGAGAAAAATCCTGATACTTGAGCACATTTGATCTTTTAGTGGCACCTTTGCTTTCCATCACCCCTATCTGTGTAGGTTCTCAGTCGTACAGGAGTTGTCCATTGTAGGCAACGTGTAGGACATTTCACTCTATCCAAAAAGCTTTGTCAGCAAATGAGTAGACTTGGCACGCTTGTGGGTCTCTTAAGAAGAAACCAGTAAGAGGAGTTAACCTTTAAGTCCCACCTCTTTTGGTTCTAAAGGTTGGAAAACATTCTGACCTATTCACACCTAGATAAGATAGTTTATTGATCTCACAATGGAGAAATTTACTTGTTGACAGGATCACACAAGGGGGTGAGAAAAGTCAGGAAATGTGCCATCAGGAAGAAAAAGGTTTGCAAACAGTAGTAATAACACTGGAATAGGATAATTGCTGCTCGTTACTCTAATATCATCCGGCCAGCAGCTAAAAGGGGTCATTTGGTTTGTGAGTGGGAACACCTTATTCGCTCCTGAATTGTAATTTCAAGTCCTGTCTTAATGAGTATTTCAAAATAGGATCTTGTAATATTTTTTAGTTAAAAACAGTCGGCCACATCCAAATACAGAAAGTCTTTTGCGGTTTACCCACTGACAAATTGGATAAAATACTGTTATGTTGTGATATTTATGTGATATTTATTATTCCTTATGTACGGTCTAGTAGGCAAAAATCTCATGTAGATAGTATGTCCCCAGTGATGCAAGCACTGAATATGCTTATGTTTTACCATTGAGAATTCAGTCGAGAAATGTTTTTCCCTGTGGTGCTCGTGAGCTACTGTCGATATATAGATAATGGTCCACTGTCATAACCAACGTCTCAAATCTGCACAAAGAGTTAAACTACATCCCACCATTGCCGTGGATTATTTAAAAACTATCATCTGCTATTTAACTGCACCCACACTTTCTCATCTCGTTCTTTAACAAATCAGAAAAGGCACACAGACAATCCATTTTACAAAATGCACATAAACACTACAGTAACCCCCACTAAGGCGTTTTTGTAGCACGTCCTATTGACATGCACTGGGCTTTGTTCTAAGGCTGTTCACACCTATCCATGGCCCTGCTCTGGCCAATGGTCCAGCTTCATTAGCATGACATAGGTGTGGTTTCTGTCTAAGGATTTGTAGATCGGGTCTAAATTCTCCTCTATGATCCTCCTGAACTTGTGAAAAGACTTCGATCTTTTTTTCTTTTTTCACAAATTTACCCCAGCAGCAGCAGCAGCGGGCAGCACAAGTAAAAGTGTTTTGCACTAAAAGGATTTGTTAGATAGTTGTAATCTCTTCATTTATTATGGCACAAAATAAGGGTAAAAATCACTCCTATCACAAGTTGGATAAGTTGCACAAGTGGTATAAGTTGGATGTTTAAAATGATGATTTCTGGCTGGTGTAATTAAAAAATGCATACAAAAAAAGAGGCTGTTTTTTGAACGGCTCTTTGAAATTAAAGGATCCCAAAGATTCAGCTCCCTGTAAAGATTGTACTATACTTAATACAAAACTGATTCCTCTTAAGGACAAATACAAGTGCTTTTTTCTTTTTTTTTATCTGAGCAAATACAGATGAGGATCACTGGAGGAAGTCCTTTGTGTAAACCTGTGCTGTCATTACCTTCAAGAAACACAAGATGGCAGCAAATCATAAAAAGTACTCCGCTTAAAAATATATATAAAATACTCTGTAGGAATCACATGTCCAAGTTTTCATGAGTACATATGAATATAAATACATAGAGCTGAGGTTGATGTGATGATTTTAGTGCCCGTTGCTCCCAGTTAAAGGGACAGTCCCAGTCCGGCCACAGACAGTAGCTACATGTCGGGACATGCCCACGAGCACGTGCCTGAGAGGAGGCATTGTACAGGTACAGTCTGCTGATACTGGGGAGCATTAACACATCACAGAAGACATCAGAGTGACAGGGGAAAGGTGTGATTGTACTCAAATATATTTATGTAAGCATTTTTAATATTTTGACTTCAATCACGTGCAAATATTTTTCACTGGAACCCTGACTGCTTTATGATTTTATAATAATTTGCTCCTCAAAGACTCCACAGGACACAGCTCCAATTGCTCATTTCTGAAATAGCTTGGTTTCCATGTTTTACAATGGTTTCCAAGTGCATTTTTCAGTTAGAACATGGACGGTAGGACAAATTCCTGCTAAAGCTGCTTGATTTTGCACAAAATCGCTGCTAATAATGTGAACGGCAGTAAAGACAGTAATGTACAGCATAAAAACTGAGCTCAAACAGCTACAATGGAAATGTATAGGATTTCACCTCCAGCTAAGCCCGGAATGTTTACAAACAATGAAACGGTCTATTAGCAGCGCTTTAATACAAAACTAAGCAGCTTTAGCAGGAATTTGTCCTACCGGCCCTGTTCTAACTGTAAAATGTTACTGGTAACCAATTCAGAAACCTTTTTATGTAAAACAAACATGATATTGATTGCAAAAAATCCCGGATTTCACTTGTAAAGCAAATTAATAATATAGATTTTATCAAGCAAATAAAACATTTCAAATAAGTTTAGTAATATGTATTTATATCGTTTGCCATCTTATGTGGCCACAATTTACCGGATGTATTCACCTTATTCAGGAAGTTACTGCAGGTCTGTCTTAAGCTGATATTGGCTTTGATTTCAGTTTTTGGTGAAACATGTAACATTTACAACAAACTGCTGTGTAAATATATCCATCAGCTTTAGTCCTTTAGGGTCCCTCGCAGACAATTAGTAAATTACAGTGATAACAAAAAGTGGTTATATCTCTAATAAGTTATTTTAGGTGACTTTTCTTATGTCGTCCTTCCACTGAAACTAAACCTGAGCCACACAAACTTATTTGTTCATTCCCATTTTATTTTCTTCACTCTCTTACATTGACAACAATGGAAATCTCAGCTCACAGGAAGTGCTAATAAAAACAGGAAATGCTTTTACAACTAAAGTGGGCGGGGCTGAGTCAGGTGGATAGACCCTTTCGCTGCTTACTACATCATCAGTGACATCAAGAGCAATAAGATTAAACTAAAACTATAGCGATTATAAGTGTAAAACTACAACTAAACAATGTGGACAACATTTGAGACGATAAAATAAGGATTTATCTGAAATTTACAACAACAGATAGACATTTGTTTATCGTTACTATGACAACATCCTATCTGGAAATAGATAGGAATCTAGCTTTCCGCCTCCAGCTAAGCCCAGAATGTTTACAAACAATGAAAGGTTGTAATCGTATTTGAAACACCAATATATACCATAATATTTTTTTATTCATTGTATCTTGAAATAATCTTGGGACCCCAGCTCAATGCTCGCCACCTCGGAGGGTCCTGACCCCCACTGGCCTACAGTATATGACACTCCAGGATCAATTGACAGTTTCAATCCTTGAAGGTAGGACAACTCCAGGCTACAAATAGTTAGTTTTGCAGTTTTGGCAACCAAGTTAATTCAGAAACTGGCAATTGTTTTAGTTTTTCAGGTAGATTTCTGGTACGAACCCCAAAAACAATTAATCCTGGAGCGTCATAGAGGCCACTGTGATGGAAAATAAAGGTGCCGTGCTAATAATAATAATGGCTTACACTTGTATTGCGCTTTTCAAGCCTGATTACCAAGTTTCTCAACTTACCAGGGAACTCCAACCAGTAGCTCGGGAGCTACCAGTAGCTCTTCAACCCAATCTAGGTAGCGTGCCAGAGGGTTTCTACATTTATATACACTGGATTAACCACATTTTTGGATGCATTTTATTTCTGTTCAGAATATGCTGAACACAATCTGCAATCCTAATCCTATTATTTGTTTTTCCATCTTATTTAGTGTGCAAAAGAGATGCTTGTATAGTTTATTTACAGAGAGATGCTAAGAGACATTACTATCTTTATTTTTTCATCATTATTACCTGTTGTTTTTTCTTCTTTGATGGCACTTTTCCTTTTTGCATCCCCCTGTGTGATCCTGTCCTAAGAGCTGTTGTGACAAGTACATTTCTCCATGTGATAATGGCAAAACTCAAGTGGTTTTCTCTATTGTGGAAATGTGAACTACACCTTAGTCGCAGAGTTACCCAAGTGTCTTTGAAGCAAAAGTAGCTCTCTTCCATTTTGGTTACATAAACGTAGCTCACCAAGTAAAAAAGGACCCCTGCTGTAGACATTATTCATTCACTCCATACTTAGTGGTGACAGAAGCAAGGCTGCCTTTCTGCGCAATCAGCCCCTCCGACCACCACCAACTATTCACTCTCTCACTCTCATCATTCTGGCCTATTGTACATGTTTTTGGTGGTAGGGGAAACCGGAGCGCCTGGAAGAAACCTACACAGACATGAGGAGAACAAACATGCAAACTCCACACAGAAAGGCCTCGTCAACTGGGCCACTTAAAGGTCAAATATGCACTAATATAAAAGGTGTTTGTTTTTTCTTCAATTAAAAACAGTTACATAATGCACCTTTATGTATGCCTTATGAAAAACTTTTGAATGTTCCCAAAAACAAAACTGTTTTATTTATAAGATTCTTTGTAATTTATGACTTTTACTCAATGGTGTGACTCAATGGGAGAACCTCAACCACCGACCTCTGCGTTAGTGGGCGAGCGTTATGCCACCGAGCCACCATTGCCCCGGGCTGACTGACTGACGGACTGACTGTGCTGTCTCCATCAGGTGACAAAGGCTAACGTCTGAAAACACCAGGAGGGATCAGGAGCTTGTGCTGGTGAGTCATCCTCCGATCACAGAGCTCAGCCCTGGCCCCTGCTGCCCTCTGCCCCGCACAAGTGGATTATCACTTTACTGTAATGTGGAGCGTGCTGCCAAAACACACACAGGGTAAGAGGTTCAAAGTCTCCGTTTTTCATAGGGTGTGAGAGAAACAGAAAAAAACGTTTAGTGCTTAGGTAGTGCTTGCTTTCCTTAGGGCTGGGCAATGTGGAAGTCTTATTGATTTTTTTATTATTTTTATTATTATTGATTAGATTTTTTTATATAATATTAAGGGGAGACAATGCAGGCTTTTGGGAAAATTTCCTCTTATTATTTAAACTTTCACCTGGAAACAAATAAATGATCTAATCGTCTACCATAAGGAGTATATTCAGCGTTTCTCTATTGAAATACCAGTATATGGGACCATTTTCCTAAAGTGCACTTTTCTTGCATTGTGGTGACAACATCTCCAATTTAGTAGCTCCTACAGACTCCTAACTTTCCAGTGTTGGACTTAATAATTTGAAGGTTTGTTCAGAATTGCTATCATTCAATTGCTATCATTTTTTCCCTATTCACTGGCAGTGTGTCACCGTAAAACCAAACCTAAACTAGCTATTGTTATTATAATTCATGACAAGATACACCTTTTAGACATCTTGTCAAAAAGATGTCTAAAAGGTTAACTTTTAGAAAGGTTAACTTAATGTTTAAGCTATAAACCTTAGCTTAAACATTAAGTTAACATTTTCCCCTCCAGGACTATTTAAAACATACACAAATCTTTCATTGGACTCCTCCAAACTCAAAACAACATGCCACAATATTGGCTTCTAAACCTAACGACTGAAAAGCCCCTTGATGATTATTGAGATTGACCGAAGTCGAGATTGTGATTTTGATTATTTTGGATTAACTGCCCAGCCCTGGTGTTGGTTTACAAGTATTTGAAGGTACAATAAATATCAAATCAACTGTCTTGTCATATCCAGTGGCTGATATGATGCTGCCACAAGGTCTAAAAGAAACACTGCCAACCTTCTTTACATCGTGAGATACTTTTACGTAACAAAAAATAGACTAGTTTAGCTCTAATGACACTAAACTTAAGTCCCTGGCGAGTTCTTCTTGATCAAGACATTTCAGCAGTTGAGAAACTGTCTATTAGAGTAACTACATTGACCTAAATGATGCTGATTTTGATAAACATAGTCCAGGGATCTCTGACCAGTACATACGCTGGATGAGTCAAATTTTAGAAGCACTGTTTGTTGTTTATTGTTGTTGAATATCATCTTGGCAGTCCTAATGGCCTATAGTTACACGTGTTTCTTTGAAGACACACCGTGTAAAATGTCTTTGGGGAGCTACAAGTATTAAAAGTTTTAAACTAAATACATGTATTTAAAATACATATTCAGAATACTCATTTTGAGTAACTGTATTCAGGTACAAATACTTGCTCATTTAAGGGCATTTCGAATGCAGTTACTTTTCAAATACCAAAGGAATACAGAGAGGGAGAGAGAAAGGAGACAGACAGAGAGGAATAAGAGAGAGAGAAGGAGAGAGACTAGAGAGAGGGGAAGGAGATGGGGGGAGGAAGAAGAGAGAAAAAGAAAGAGGAAGAAGAGAGACAGCGAGAGGAAGGAAGGAGAGACAGAGAGAGAGGGAGGAAGGAGAGAGAAGGAGAGAGACAGAGAGAGGGAGGAAAGAGAGACAGAGAGAGGGCATGGAGATAGGGAGAGGAAGGAGAGAGAAAAAGAAAGAGGAAGGAGAGAGAGAGGGAGGAAGAGGGAGAAAAAGAAAGAAAAAGAGAGAGAGAACGAAGAGAGAGGAAGGAGAGAGAGAGAGGAAGGAGAGAGAGAGGAAGGGGAGAGAGAGAGGAAGGGGAGAGAGAAAGACGAGAGGAAGGAGAGCGAGAAGGGAGAGAGCGAAAGAGAGAGAGGAAGGAGAGGG
>OMNZ01109921.1:23324-40815 GCA_900303255.1 Lesueurigobius sanzi
GGGGGGGGGGGGGGGGGGGGGGGGGGGGGGGGGGGGGGGGGGGGGGGGGGGGCGGGGGGGCCAGTGAAAGTATGCTCAACTAGACTCAGCAACAGCCACTCAAGTCGTGACGTGATCGCGGTGCTTCCTGCAGCGCTTTAACCCGGGTCCTAGAGACAGTATTTGAGCTTTCTATTCGCTACTTGGCGCTGTTGCTATGGGGCTGCGTGCACGTGGGGCTGGCTGCGCGCGTAAAAAACACTTGTGCGCCGGAGTTTGGGATTAGGGTAAAAAAAAAAAAAAAAAAGAAAAAGAAAAAAAAAAAAGAAAAAGTGTCGCGCGGACCGGAGACGCGTCCAAATCCAAACCCGCGCCATGATGAAACGTGGTTCTGTTTGTTGACACTGTTGTTGTTGTTGCTGGAGCGCTACTGTGGAGCCCACCAGATGTTGTTTACATTTTGTGGCCATGAACCATCAACTTGGCACGGGCTGACGCGAACCACTTGACCCTGATGAACTTGGAAAGTCTGCTTAGAAACAATATCGACTGTTGATAGGCTACTATTAATACAATGTGATATAACAAATGGGACGGACCACTGCATGAAATATATTTAAAAGTTGACAAAATATGACTTAATCTCACTTTTTTTTTTTAATAAAAATGAAAGTTACCCACACTTATTGGTGGGTTATTATTAATTTATTATAGTTACTTTACTTGGGCTATATCACGCTATCAGGCTATATCATGGACCCCAGGAAGAAGAGTCTAATGGAATAAAGAAGTAAAGAAATATCACACTTAACCTACTTGTCAGGCATTGTTATGGTTAGCTGAGTCAAGGAAACAAGCCATTAGGTTGCTGTGTAATGTTGGCTAAAGAATCATCTAAATTACTATACATTCAGGATCAATACATTTCGAGACAATTTGTGTTGAATTCATTGGAGCTAAATGGACAGCTGCCTTACAATAGAAAAAAATGTTTTTTGTTTTGTTAAATAGTTAAACTCAGACAAAGGGTCTCAGGGCAGACGAGTAAAAAAGGAAAACAGCGTGCGGCGGCTGCGCCACAGACGCTCCTGCAGCCGGGCGTGTTTTGGTGAAGCGCAGTCAAATGAATGAGGATGTGACACCATTGTCCGCGCGCGCCTTACTTAACCATTCATCATCTACGTCCCTCGCGTATTAAAGTCGCAGGTTCCTCAATACAACGTTTGGACGGAACCTTGACGTTTCAACGAGTGGAATTTCTTTTTCTTTTTTTTCTTTTTTTTTTTTTTTAGCTTATGATGCAAAATAAACTCAATCAAAGACAAAGTTGCAACAATCCGTGTAATTAGCGAATAAACGATGAATAACATTTGTATAATTCATTAAAGCGGCACTAACAGGCTTAATGTTTTTTCACGTCATTTTTTTTTTTTTTTTTTCATTTTTTGATTAAAGTGTTTTGTTCCGTAAACAAACCATTCTTCGACATTAGATATCCTTGCATATGTGTATATTTTTAGATTTTTGTTAGAGCCAACACTGTTTAATAAAACATGTTCTGATTCTGCTGGTGTTATCCCCAGCTAGAAATTGGTTGCCAAGCATTGCATCATTCCTTTCATGTGACTCCCATACGCCCCAAATTCGTCCTGGCCGTCTTATGACTGCATCACAATTGCTCCTCGCACAAACTATACGGGCTAGGGAAGGAGCAACCAGCTGGGCCCCCTCAAGTCCCACCCATTGCCCTTTCTGGGGGTTTCTATTGGTTGTCGTCAAGGGGAAGATCATAGGTGCGCTTCTGTGATTGCGCACGAGAGACGCCAAACGTGGATGGAGCGCTTGGTTGTGCCAAAAGTGCCGCCCCCTGTATAGTTTGGTTGACTGCGCTCTCAATATAAACACCGCCGGGAGTTTCCAAAAGCCACATTCAGCTGTCAAGTCTGAACAATGGTTAACATGAGCTATCACCAATTTTTACTAAAACAACCACATTCGAGTTCAAGACAGTCGAGAAGACGAGCGAATAGAAGAAAAAAGGTGAGTAAACCTGGCCGTCTTTATTCTTTGGTTGGGGTTATTCTTAAGGACTATCTTTACGCAAACTTTATGGCACATATAGCCTATAGTTAAAGTTCCTACTGGGCTCGAGGAAAATAATGTTGGCATTTTGGCAGAAATCCCAAATCTGTTTTTAGAGTAACAGCTGTCTCAATCACTCAAATTCACACTGAGTTGTGTTTGTCGTGAATTGAGTTCAACGGAATGAAGTGACTTGCCATTCCAGCGGTGAGCATGGGCTGGAAGGCTAAAGTTAAAGAGACTCCTACTGCTATTTTGGAATGAATTGGTTTTAAATGTACATCCCATATTTCAAACTAACAACTGCATTTCTCCGTAATTTGATTCATCAAATTCAACATGTCAAAAATAGGAATATTTCATAACCTGCACGCTCTTCTCCGTGGATAGATGCGGAGCGGCAGACTGTGGCCAATTTTAGGAGGATTATTTTCCACAGGATTTTGTCGTGAATGACATGACAGGACATGGGTTTTTATCGAGCGTGTTTTTCCTTTTTTGCGCGCTTCCTTTTGTTTCGCCCATTCTTCTGCTGGACTTTGATTTCTTTCCATGACGTAATTGCGTTGGCTTACAGTGGACAAGTCCCAAGCCTAACCTAAAGGAATTTTTTCCAACTCTGTACGCCCTTTAGTTTCTATATGCGTCGTCTTAAGTATTTTATTACAGGACCCAAAAGTTGCCTTGTGTTTCCATTACACTTTCATTTTGGATTTTGTGGCAAAAAATAACAAAAATGTCAATGCAGTGTTCTGTGCGTTGTGTATTTCATCCAAGTACAGGCTAAATGAAAAACAGCTCTTTATGTTTCGTTGAGTGTGAAATGAAAGATAAAAACACTTAATATTTAATTTAGACGTGGACACACTTAAGAGTTGATGTACACAGTGAGGTCTGTGGGTTTCAATGATGTGAATCTGTTATCTTTGTGTCGGCCACTTGTTTATCAGAGCCAAGGCGTTTTTAATCATGTGAAAAGCAGGGGGCGCCGTTGAGAGCGTTTAGGTCTTTGTTTACAGGAATTTGGTAACATGTTTTTCTTTTCAATTCAGTTGTTTATTGTAATTATTTGTATGAACACTTTTAGTCACAACACAATATGTTTATTATTATTGTATGTTGGATGAAGCAGTCGTGTCTTGTTTAAGGGTTCTTTGTTTGGACGGTGCTGTATTTGTGCAAATCATCATTTTCATTATGACATCTCAGCAAATTTCAGTTGTTTGAAAATTTGTCATAGAGCGACTCATTAAGCATTGTTTTTTATTGTATTTACAGAATTGCTGGGATAAACTATCTCCTACAAATTGGCAAACTTGATCAACAGCGACAAGGTAAATAAATTCACAAATCTTAAAAGATTAAACATCCTGTTATTTTTTTAAATGATATTTATTTGTAGAATTGTTTGTTTTTGGATTAACTAAGTCTTTGTTTATACAATTTTAAATTATCCAGTGCATGTTTTTTTGTTTTTCTACAATATAACGTGCTGCCGATGATTCAATTAAAATTAGTTGTAATAACTTTCAATTATGTGAATAAATATAGTACTGGACCAATTATGTTCTCTGGATTTACTCTGGACTTACAAAGGAAAATCTTTATATTTGAGTTATTACAAAATATGACTTGGAGTGACTATGACACACTTACTGCTGCGTCTCACAGCTGTATTCTCGCCGTTCACTGCATCGTCTCATGTGCTCGTGTCTTTTGTTTATCCACAGGTCCAGTGTGAACTGTGTAGCCAGGCATCTGCTTTACGAGTGACTGGCATTATGACTGCCGAGTGGCTCCACCTGCCCCCGCCGTACCCCCCTGGTGTGGGGCCGCTGTGTGGTGCAGAGTTGGAGGCGTGGTATGAGGACCTGCAGGACATTCTGGGCTCCGACACAGGAGGGGCAAAAGTGGCACGAGCACCCACCTGTACAGAGGTCAGTCGCCTTTACACCCCAAAGAGTACTGCATTTTCTTAGGCTTTGTATGTAGCAGTTTGCAAGTTTCATTGATATTCGCTCAACACACTAGCTGTAAATAATTTAAACTTTACTTTTACGTACCTCACATTTTGACAGCTATTGACATTTCATTTTGATTTGTAGAGAGAGCCAGAATTTCTGGACGTCCTGGAGAGTTGTTCTCTGACATGGTTGTCGGACGGAAGCCAGGCGTGGAGTGAAGGTGTCCAGAGGGCATCGGAGATCCAGGCTCTCCATCACACGTCTTCTTCATCTTCGTCCTCCTCTTCCTGCATGAGTCCATCGGTGGCAGAGGAGCGCAGGGGCGAGGGGGACAGTGGCAGAAGTGGAGACAGCTCTACGGGAGGTGGCAATGACCTCCTGCCTCCTGAGTTTTTTGCTTTGCTGAGTGATGGAGGACAGGTGGATCAAAGTGGAGAGGTCATCAGCGGGGGCTATTACTACCACCATCATCATCCGGCCACTAATATTCACCCTGGGTCTCCTTCAGCGAGCGAGGAGGAGCTACCCTGTGTCCCCGATTCTCCGTCTTGCTCCTCCTCGGCCTCCCAGTCGCCTTCACAAAATTGTTCTTCACCCTCGTCACCCGTGTCCTCACCCGTGTCTGTGTATCAGTCCTCTCGTCTGGGGAAACGTAAGAGAAGCACCAGCGAGAGGACCAATGGTGCCTTATCCCCTTTTGTCTGTACCACACCAAGAACATCTTCATCTTACTCATCGGTCAAAAAGAGTCGCAAGGAGAGGGAGCAGGAGAACGAGAGGAAAGTGCAGGAGCTGACGGAGCAGAATGAACGTTTGAAATCAGAGATCGAGAGGCTCGGCGAGGAGGTGCAGAGGACACGTCGAGCACTGATTGAGAGACTAGTCAACACCAGGAAATGAGACGGGAATCACTAAGGTCCTACAGATTAAATTAGGATTGGTGGGAAAAGGTTTGATATGAAAGAAACTGAAAGTTTTAAGTTGCAAAAAAGAAAACCAAAGATATCAATTGTGAATGCTGGGTTTTGGATGAGGAAGAATTCTTTAAAAGACCAGAAGAAAAAGGATGATGAAAGTCTAGGACTGAGGGCAGTGAGAGAAGAGGCTGCAACAGCAATGCGGCAAATAAAAAGACACAGCATGTATTAAGGAATGGAAGAACATATGGATCCAAGTGCAACTTACTGAGTGTTTCTTGTGAATGTTAGGTGTACGAATGCATGTGTCATGCCTGATGAATGCAACTGTTGAAGAACAGTTCGACATTTCACCCAAGTAGGACATAGCACAAAGGTGTGGACTTCAGAAAGGTCTATATTGTCAGCCTTTTCCCACCATATTGTAATAGCTACTCCTTCTACCTTAAGGGCTGCAAACTGGCTAATAGAGATTATTTGTCCCAATTTGCAGAGTTTCAGAGCTCAGGTAATTTTTGAAAGTGCCCAGAACAATGCGATTAAGTGAGGAACGCTTTTTGGCAAATATATATTGTATCTTTTCTTACTTTTTTAACTTGCAGCTTGTGTGTCTGTATCTTAAGTAAAGCAGTAGAAACTGGCTATACTTTCTAAGCTGATCTTTTCTATTAAAATTGAATTTTTAATTAGAATAACAAAATATGTAGTTCAGCCATCATTTACTATTTTTATAGAACGCTGTAATATATGTATGTACTGTAATGGCTTATCTTTCCTTGTTCTGAAATATATTCACGGTATTTTCTTGTTGTAAATTGCAAATTGTAGAAAATTATGCATGACTCGTATCATTTATGGCATATCATGAATTTCCCCATTCTGATTTTGTAATTAAATGTAATTTCAGTTTTACAATAAATGGAAAACTAAGCTCTGTTCCAAGTTCATTATTTTGAGTTTGAAGAGGCTTGAATAGAAAATATATGGACAATATAGGTCGAGTTTATTGAGGGTAGTAAATGGCAAATACATCTTTTCAAACAATATAAAACACCTCTGAATGCACAACACACCTCACAATGCTAATAGTGCATGCAGCCCATCAGAGGAGGAGTATAAAATCAGTTTCTTTTGGTGGAGGGATTTTTCCAAATCCCTCCATTCTGTAGCTGTATTCATTTGACTCTGGCTTTGTGTGTTTTCATTTCCCTGTCGGCCTATCCAGCATTTCATTAGTCCTCGGTGCCAGTACCACATTGTCTTCAATCCTGTTACGGCTTTGCCTTAAGCTAATACTCTCATCTTTTAGTGTACAGCTTGTTCCCTGTATTCTCCTGTATGATACCTCAAACCGCTCCTCCCTGACTAACCTCCTTCTGTCTCGCTTTCATTTCTTCTTCTTCTGTGGCGCTGGTTCAGGGCTCTTTCCTTCAGCTGCTGCCAGCTGTTTCTTCAGGTCCAACAGTTTGGCCACCTCTGCACTGATCACCGCCTTATCCGCCTTCTGTGTTTTTAATTCTCGCACCTTGTCCCCCTGCATAAGAGAACAATGATGTCACAAGATCAAAAAGGGACAATTGGTAGTTTACAATTCCGTACCAAGAAAAAGAAAAAGAGCAGTAGATATAGGCATCAGAATCAGAATTTACTGTTATAATATTATACTATGACTTTTACATTTTTATCTTCAAAACGTAAGCTTACTTTGTACTATAAATTGAATGCCACACCTGTTCAGCCACAGCCTGCGTGAGCTGCTTAGCTTTCTCGGGGTCCACGCCGCCTGCCGTTGTCACTTCAGCGGCTGTTGGCACCACAGTGGGCTGAGGACTGGCAGTGCCTGGAGCTGTGGTCTTTGGCTGCCGAAATATAAATTAGAATACATTTAAATGACAAGAAAAAAATAATCTACAATGTCAAATAATCACTTCATTCATTTTGTTATCAGTGTGAGTCACAATGCACACGAACATCGCAATACGCAATGTCAAAATGTAAACGGAAAATGTTAGGGACTGTTAAAGTGAAAAAGAATATTGCTATTATTCAACACCAACGGATTATGGGCGATGCGAACGGCACAAACACCACACAATACCTGTATTTTGGATGGTTCGTCTTCAAACTAGACACGGATCGTTAAGAAGAAGTTAAAAAATAAAGAGTGAATTAACTAAAGGATTAACAACTAAAGGAAATAGTTTCATTAAGGTGACCAATATACATTTCGAGCCAAGAAAAAAATATCTTATTAAAATACCTGCTGTCCGCCAAACTTCTTCTTCAAAGTCTCAATATGCTCAGTCTCCAGTTTCTGGAACAACGGACTCACCTAATATAATATAGAAAAAAGTCTAAATTGCAATATCACCAAAGATGGGTCAGAAAAACAAAACAGAGGGAACATTGCGTCTGATTATTATAAAACCAGCATTGTGTAAACGAACATTATGAGTAAATTGAGTAAAACTTAATTTACAGAACCCCAGTGCTGGATTAACATAATACACACCATCATTTACAACGCCTTTTCAGTCACCAACTCCTTTTCTTTGTTTCTTGATTCAAGCTCTCACTCACGAATCAGGTGAAATGCCATGTTGGTCATTACGAAAAGGCCAAAAGGGACAAGTGGCCCGAGAGAAACCTGACCAATGACAGAGGCCTGGAAACAGCCTCTAGGCTATTAAGTCTGTGCATGTGTGTGGTTATACAAATATAGTGTAGAGTAGAAAACACTGACACGCTGTTGCAGCCACATTGTATCACCCTGCGTCAACAATATGTTGGGGCTTCTACAGGTGTGGGATGGACATGTCGAGGTACTCACGGTGCCGATGCGGTGGCCTGCGCTCAGGGCACACACAAAGGTGCCAGAGCCTTGCAACATGGTACTGATGCAGGACGGAGGGGCGTTGAGCTGATCCCGGATGGTTTGGCTGACAGTTGGCATGTATGGCAAAAGCATCACTGACAGCAAGCAGGAGACATTGACGGACACACCAGTGACTGTACCCGCACGCTTCCTTAACAGACACAAGCCCCGGCGAAATACTTAATCAACCAAAACTCATCAGGATTTTAGTGCTGCTCGACCACATTTAACACACAACGTAGAAACAGATTTTAGAAAATTTTAAATAAAAGACTAGATTAGCCAATTGTATTTAAATAAAATGAAATGTAGAGTATTTCAGAACATCTTAAATGGACCTGAACTGCGCAGCTTACCTTTCAGTGTCCCCTCCCTTGATGTTTTTCCAGGGTTCATTTACTTGAATGTACTGGTTGCCATGCCGAGATATGTTCAAAATGTGTTTGAGAGCATCACGGAGTCTGTTAAAAATGAACATCCATAACGAGTCAATTAAAATAGGACTATTATTTGCTATAATGCGTCCACAGTGAAATAACTTACTTGACTTTGTCCATGAGCTGAATGTACTGTTGCAGCTCCCAGCCCACCAGAGCAAGGAGTCTCTTATCTTCCTGCTGGAGGTCCATCACAGGCACGCAGCCCTCAAAGAACTTTGTGACGAACATGCCAGCTCTGGATGACGAAAGGGGGAGAGGGCAAGTCAGAAATCAATATAAAAGATGCACAATTGAAAATGTTTACTAATGCTGAGTCAGAAGACCTGTTAGCATAATTGTTTCTCATTTAAAAATCTGCTGTTCATATAATACATGCCTGTGTACTATACGGCTGCAATGGTTCTCAGTTTCATATTTCAACTAAATAATGACTGAAGCAAGTGTGGTGTGCAACAAAAGGCTGGAACGGCATGCTCCATTTTTTGTCATGTATGATGAAACATTCTACACTGTAGTTTACGCATCTCTGAGCCTCTGAGGAGAGGCGACCCAAACAGAATGCTTAGTACAGCATCAACTCAACAAAAACAGGCCTCTGAAGCATAACAACTTTCCCTATTTGATTTATTTAGTATTTAGTTGCTAAAGTTGCCACCACCCAGTGTTTTTAATGGAGGTCCTGTCTTTTGAAATGATTAGTGCCTCTGGTGATAGAAACCACCACTTATGGAATACGGTACGCAACATTATAGTAACTTTATTTAAAACTTCACAAGTTCATGTGCTACTGGTTCAGGGGACTGAGTGACTCAGGGATGGATTCAGGCAAGGACCATTTCTTTTCTGAAGCAGAATATTTTCTACCTCTACCACCTTAGGCCTTATGCAATCTACAAGATATTTTGACCCAATTAGGCATCAGCTGCCCGAGACCAATTTGAAGATCAAGGTACTCCAGTGGAACGCTACTGAGAAAAATCTTTGATGTAGGATTTATCCCTGATCTTTTAAAAATTATTTGAGGCAATGTAATTGGGGCCAAATTACGCCATCCCAAACAAATTTAGAAATCTAGGGTGAGACTCTCGTAATAGTTACTCAACTTGCCGAGTTTTGTACAACAATCTAAGAACTTAGAAAATAATGAAAGCTCCGGTCAAATATGATGCATAGTATCTGTCTAGGTCATTTATAAACTGAGTTTCCACCAAAAAAAGAGAAAATATTTCTGTTACTGCAGTTGTTACAATTGTACAACATAATTGGTTTATATAATTGGCTATAGATATTAACTATAGTAATAATACTGCAACAAACCTATTAATAAAGTTGCCCAAGTTGTTGAGCAGCTCTGAGTTGTTCTTTGTAGCCATGTCCGCCCAGGAGAAGGCAGAGTCCTGTCCCTCTGGACGCACATACAGCAGGTAGAAGCGCCACACGTCAGACGGGATCCCTGTGTCTTTGGCCATGTCCCCAAACACACCAACACCGCGGCTCTTGGAGAACTTTGTGTCCTCATAGTTCAAATACTCTGCAACAGTGACAATGTTAACTTATGGACCATAGGTCCTGTTGTAAGGGATTTTTATAATATAAACATTACCGGTGGCCACAAGGTGATTGACCAGAGTGTAGTTGTCCTGGGCTCCCAGCAGGGAGCAGGGGAATACAACGCTATGGAATGGAACATTGTCTTTGGCCATAAAGTTGTATAGCTCCACCTGGTGGTCAAAACACAATAGCGCAGCATTAGGATGACATCATATTAGATCATCATGAGATCATCCAGTTCAAAGACGACTTATCAGCTCTTCCCCAACCCCTCCTCTGTCTCTGTAACTGCTGGTCAGCACACACACATATACACAGAAGGAACTGGGCCAGTTCACAGCTTTTAGCTGAGAGCAATGAGTCAGTGAGGGGGGAAAACAAACTTCAAAACAATGATGATCTTTGGGATTTTAATGACTCATTTCTTAAGTGACAAATATTGTGTCCATAGAAAGTCAGTATTAAATGGCCCTGCTCACAAGTAAGACAATGCTTTAAAATCAAAACCTGTCAAGGATTTCTTCATTCATTTGTGTGCAAATATTTCTTCATTCATCTTTATTGTTTTGGATTATAATGTGTTCTGGAACAAAGACTGTGACCAAACAATGTGAGGTTACTGACCTGTTGTGGATTTTTCCACCACTTCTCCCATTGGTCGGTGTAATTAGCCGTAATGGACAAATAACCAATAGGTGCATCAAACCACACATAGAACACCTGTGGAAACAGAGGTGGACAATTCCTTCATCTGTTCTTTGTGTGTGTAAAGAAAATAAACACAAAATAAACAAAAGCATAATCAGATAATTAAGCAAACGACACCACTCAATCACTAAACTAATTACTCTCTTTACTTTACTGAAATAAATCAACGGTTAGTTTTTGAAACCTTTTCTTTAAAGTCAGGGTGAGGTACTGGTGTCCCCCACTTTAGATCTCTGGTGATGCAGCGAGGTTTGAGTCCGTCCCTTAACCAGGACCGAGTGATTTGTTTTGCATTGGCCGTCCAGTCTCCTTTGCTGGTCGACTGATCCAGCCACTGTTCCAACTGTGCCTCCAACTAGATAAAAATACAAACAAGCAGTTGAGCAGAATGCTTTATGCACTGTATACAGGGTTACTATCCATGGGTCTCAAGTGATGAAAAATTAGGACTGTTACTATAACAACAATTAGCTTCAAAACAGCGTTATTTTCTTGATCCAAGTTCTTAAAAGGGATCCATAAGAGGACAAAAAGGACAGGAAGAAGAAAAAAAAGTGTATGAAACAACAGAAAATACCTTGGGCAGGTTGAGGAAAAGATGTTTGGAGGTGCGGATGACAGGAGTCTGCTTGCACACCTTACACTGCGGCTCCTGCCAGAGCAATTATTAAAGCATAGAAGTTATTTGGTATAATTTATTCTACACAGAAATCAGCTGTATTGCATTCTAATAGCAGGGACACATTTTGTATGTGTCCAAGTGAGTTTACCTTGAGCTCCACAGCATTGATGAGTCGTCCACACTTATCACATTGGTCACCGCGGGCCTCTGGATAATTGCAAAAAGGGCAGATTCCTTCGACAAAGCGGTCTGCCAGGAAGCGCTTACAGCTTTCACACCTGAGCTGCTCCACCGTGTCTTCCACCAAGAAATCATGTTTGTGGAGCTTCCAGAATATATCTTGGGCTATTCTAAAAACAGTGGTTAAAACCCAATTATACATTTGCTTTTACTAAAATACAACATGGATTACTAGTAAAAAAAAATCTATACATTAAAATTATATTGCAATAACGTTACTAAATCTACAACCTTTTTCACTGGCCATGCATTCTGTGGTCTTCTTACTTACTCTGTCTGCTTTGGCGTAGTGGTTCTTCCAAAGAAGTCAAAGTCGATCTGAAACCATTTGTAGATGTCCGAGTGAACAGCATGATACTTGTCACAGATTTGCTGAGGGGTCAGGCCCTCCTCCCTGGCTTTGTTTTCTGTAGCTGTTCCATATTCATCGGTACCACACACAAACAGCAGGTTCCAGTCTCGCAAACGGCCGTACCTGAGATTAAAAACATAATGTAAGGCCATAGTATGTAATAAACAGGAGTTACAGTCTGTGTTTTATTGTTAAGTGCATCTGTTCTTGTATGAACGTTAAATACCTGGAAAATACATCTGCACTGAGGACGCAACCAATGATATTACCCAGGTGGGGGACGTTGTTGACATAAGGCAAGGCACTGGTCAAAAGGATGTTCCTCTTGCCCTCTTGAGGCAAACTGGCAAAATGAAACAAATAAAACCATTTTAAACACTGTATGAACGGTCAGAACCACTCTTGCAGGATCGAGAGAATGATCATTTACTTACATTGGATGTTTTCTCTCTGTTCCCTGACAGCTACTTAAACCTTTATTATAGTTGAGAGCTGCTGCCTCCATCTCATCTTCAGACACCAGGCGTTCTCCATCATCTCCCTGTGCAAGTGCAATGACAAAATCATTAAAATTATAAGCATTCATAGGAATTTATTTGTACAGGTATGAATTTGTACAGCACATTGTAGAGTGGTTCCCAGAAAATATCTTGTTATCTGTTCTTTGGTTGTTTATATTATTATTTCAGCTTTTTAGTCTTTCTTAATGCTAATTCAACAATCATTTGTGGGGAAAATACATTATACATACACAGGTATACAGGTAGCAGAAAGTCAAATGGAATTCTTTTTAATGCCATTTTGAAGCCCAAAGCAACATTTTTAATGCTACAAATATTATAATAATATTAATTTCCATAGTCAATAGAACATTTGAACAGACAACTTTTGACCAGAAATACTGTAAGATTTCTGCCAAATCTCCAGTCAAGGCCCTCATTTTTGTATTTTGTACAAAATTATGCTGTAAAATTAGTCGAGCAATGTCATTATTTATGATTTAATACCGGTTTGAATTCTATTTATTTTAACGACATTTAAAGCTTTATTTTTGACACAATTCATTTAATGACTTTTAATGCTTTTAAATACCTCGCAGAAACCCTGGTACAATATATAAAAACATAAATTCTTATTTGGGTCGTGGCTCGTCCTAGGATGATGGTGGGTCCTAAAACCATCGAGAAGCACTGTTATTACTGTAGCACACTTTAGTGCACAAATCCCCAGGCAAACTCCAATAGCATTTTACAGTATTATTTAAAAGGGAAAAGTCTTCGTTCCTGACTAACCATGAGATGGAGCACATGTCTACTGAGACATATCTACTGTTCACTTAATAATCTCTGAATGCCTAAAATGGAATAGTTTCCCAGATGCTGTGTGGTACCTCAGCAGGGCTGCTGGTGCTTGGCTGCGTGTCTCTGCTGTGACTGCTCTGAGGGGCTGGTTGTCTTTGCATGTAGCTCTTCATGCCCTGCAGGCCTTTTCCCTGGAGGACTTTCTGAGCTGACGATTGGCACGCATTCATCCCATTCACATGGTTGAACCATAGTGTCACAGTCTTGTGCTCAGCTTAAACAACAAAAAATGACAGATAGTCATGAACACATGAATCACTATGGGACTTACTTAACCTGTCTTTAGTGAGTCACACCTGTTGGCACTGTGGAATCAGACAAAAGAGGATACAATGCAGCCCACAAGACAATATCAGCAACTGACACGGACTCCTGAAGAGAGACACAGCACAAAAAACACAGTAATAAAAACAGCACCAACATCCAAACATTACTCTACTACGAAACATATTCAAACCACTTTGTTCAAACGCAAATCTATTTCTGATTGGATGCAAGTAACATAAATATTTCCTTACTCCAGTCAAATATGTCGTCTTTCCTTTGCTCAAGGCTTGGTCCAAGTAGCTTAGTGGGCCCTGAATGAGCTTGGACGTTTCGGGCGCTTTCCCCTGCAGCACTGCCATGTGTAGGGCCTGTAGAAGCGCAGGCTACAGACACACCAACAAACAGTAAGTAGGAAGTTCATAAATTATTTAAAAAAATAATAATGAGTGATCTATCAGACTCTTGCAGACATGATTAGCAGCTGCCATGTTCGTTGTTGATGGACCAGAGTTGGCCGGACATGACAATTATGTGACGTTATGTGAATTTATCTGATTGACCCTCTCTTTGTATCCAGAATATTCTACTATGTGAGATATTGTTTATTGCTCTGCAGAAGGTGTGTCATGACCACATGCAGGATTGTTTACCTGGAGATTTGTGGCCTCCCACTCAAGCCATTGATTGCAATGTGCATTAGACTCCAGTCCACTTACTTCGAATAAGTATCTGAAATTTGAAATTGAAGGGATGAAAAAGTGTGACATAGTGGCAATACTACAGGTCATAATGGGCTCTACAGTAAAAATATACTCACCGACAAATGGTATTGGAGCTGAACAGGTGCTGTCCACTGGGTAACAACAGCGCTGGCAGTGCAGGACGGGTCAGAAAGGGCACCACTTTTTCTGCAGACATTTAGACAACATTTAAAAATCACAGACTAAAGAAAATATTATGTGTTGTTACAAGTTTCTGAAAGTAAATGATTGCCTGTGCCATTCATTGACCTGACCCAATCCAGCAGCAATGAATTGAACATTTGTGAGCAACACTATTCACTATTCTAGTAACTAATATGACAATAAACAATCGTACCAGAAAAGTCCACCTCCACAAAGCAAATATGAAAGGGCTTTCCATAATGTGCTTTTCAGGTGAACAACAGGTGCCCCACATCTACACTGACACACACACACAATAATCAAAACTAACAACAAAATATAAATACAGATAAGTTATAACACAAAGGCCGTTTAACCACGTCAGACTTGTAAACAGCATTAGCATTTCATCTAGTTTGTAGTCAACTTTAGCTCAGAAACTGTATCTTGCTCGCTTACCTTCATGTTTGACATACTCAACGTCACACTTAGCTCCTGTCACTTGTACAGCGGCTAACGCCTTCAGGCAATGGGGGTTGCCTTCACTCAAAAACAGCTTCATCTGGCTGGTATCCCGCCTCTTCCCTTTATACTGGTGTTAATACACTAAATATTTCACTTTTACAACAAGAATAGCAGCGCGAACAACTTTGCCGGTTAGTGTGGTCCTCTACACATGCTGATGCAAGCTGTGTCGCTCCGGATACAAATGGCGGCGTTGTAGTTTTAGCGTAGGCGTTGCTAATGTAAATTGAGCGTTTATGAACTACATTACCCATGAACACCCTAGTCGAAGGTGGGGCGCACATGCAGTGGATGCGCTCGTTTTATTTACCTGACTGCCCGGGGAGGAATATTTATTGAAGCACCTTGTTGATCACCGGGCTTTTAGATAAAAAAAATAAATAACATATTTCAAAGAGCAGGTTTTTTATTTATTTATTTTTAGTTTATTTTCTTCAGTGCAAGTATAGACTTACGACTTTTCTTTTTATTTTATTTTATTTTATTTTTACAGACAGACTTACGACTTTACTACTGCTTACATCATCAGTGACATCAGCTGGAGGCAGGAAGTGAGCAAGAGAAATAAGATTAAACCAAAACTAGTAATTACAAGTGTAAAACGACAACTAAAAAATGTCGTCCTGTTGTGGCTTAAGGTGCAAGAACAAGAGGAACGACATTTGAGACGATAAAATAAGGTTTTATCTGATATTTCCAACAACAGCTACAATGGAAATAGATAGGAATCTAGCTTACCGCCTCCAGCCCTGAATGTTTACAAACAATGAAAAGGTCTATACAAATAGTATACAAAGAAACAGATGGACATATGCCAGGGGGTAGCAGTTATACAATATGCATGGTACAATTCCAAAAATATTATGTTTCATACATATAATCATCGCCTTTTTGTTTTCAGATCCTTTCAAAAATATTTAAGACAGTATCATTGTAAAAGTGTTGTTGATCACCAGGCTCCCGACTCCGGCGTGAGTAAAACGAGTGCTCCCCGACACTTGATCCGTTCATTAATCTGATTCGCTGAGAGTAAAATCATATCGGGCGATTGCAGCCAATCTGGGACCACCGACGCCGTACAGTGCGAACCAATTTTTATCCGCTTAAAGAGCCAGGAGTCTGTGCGATGTTGTGTGTGGTGGACAACTTCATAAAAGACCGCGGAGGAGCTCGTCCGGAGTTTTGAAGCATGCATTTTGTTTGCTAAATGTGACAAACAGTCATTCAGGTTTGTTTTTTTAATGCGACCAAGTAAATCAAGAGGCGACTAGTATCTCCACGGCTCACTCCAAAACACACAGTAGCTGTCACCTTTTTGCACGGTGAGTGATGCTGTCATCTTGTTGTTTATGTTTTACTCCATAACTATACAGCAGGGAAGGCTGATTAACTTTCTTTGGACAGGCTGTAGGCTATGGAACAAGATGCCAAAACAAAAGCTAGTCTATGTAATGCATCATTATGCATTAAGTTATATTTTCCATGTGGTAGAAAGGTGCACCTACACTTGGGATTACTAAAGTTGCCTTGACTTCATAATTTTATATTTGACTGGCTAGAAGTTTTTGCTTGTATATCAGCTTACAGTCAAACCAATATCACAGTTATTTGATTGATAGATATGCCTCGAACATATGCCTTTAGACATTGAGAGCAAGAATACTAAAAAAAAGAAGAAATACATAACATGAAGAACATTATTATTATTATTTTTTAGTTATGAACATCTTATATAGCATCGATATCAATCACAATAATTGGAGCTCAGGTAGTTTTGTATAAAACAAAAAGTACACAAAAAAAAAACAAACAGAGCATGAACAATGCAGAAATATGCATACAGTTGTGTAGTTACAAGCATATTTAGTATTTATACAGATGCAGATTGTAGGAAGTCTATAAACGGTTGCCAGATGTCCTGGAATAATGGAATATTGTCCTTTAACAGATACCTTATTCTTTCTAGGTGTAATGTGTTTGACTAGCCTGGCTAGCGCCAGACTAAATATCACAAGTTGGGAAACAAACATTTTCTCATAGGGGTGTGGTTTACGATTGTCCTTAGCCGTTTATTGGCCGCTACGAATGTCTATCATATACGTCTGCACGTGTCGAGTCCCGATGACGTATGTTGCGACAGAAAGTCGACGAGGCCAAAACATCTTTCTTCGTAATAAAATATTGTAAATCCAAACACTGTACTTCGATTTAATGTGTTTAGAACACAATCTAACGCTTGATCGAAAGATAGCTTCGCATCTGCTGCGGCCAAGTTGGATCCGTACACAAAAACTACAACTTCTGCGTCACTCGATTTTTTTATGCGTCATCAATCAATCAATCAATTTATTTTTGTAACGCCCAATATCATAACAGAAGTCATCTCAAAGGTCGGTATGGACAAAAACAAATCAATATCAGACATCAAGAATGATCAAATCTTCAAATCAAATCTCAAATCATCAGCTCCCCGTGCTGTGATTGGTCCCGAGACTCATGCGAAGATCTCGGTCTTCCGTTCCAGGCTGTCTCGCAGTCCGAATTGAAATTCGAGCGCGAGCAGCCTAGGTATTCCCAGGCCAGTGTTTGACAGTTCCCGAAGCCACATTTTAGAATTTGGTACTGCTGGTCCTTTCCATGACATGAGTAGAAACTTTTTTGCAGTTATGAGTGCATACGAAATGGACATCTCTCAGTTTAATGCCCGCCGCAATTCTCGCCGGA
>OMNZ01109922.1:3211-28845 GCA_900303255.1 Lesueurigobius sanzi
ATCATAGACATTATATTATCAAGGGGCATAGGGGGCGTGGCTTCCCCCATTGCATTCAGCGCGGGCTAACTGAAGCACAGCTACTGTATGCTGGCTGTGTGGCTGGGTTGTTGGAGCCAGCTCCTTTATTAAGAATTGGGCAAAATCAAACCTGAAAATGGTGACATGAAAAATAGGAGGATGTACTAGCCTGTGTCCAATAATGACTTAAAAAGGGGCCAAAAAGTTCAATGGTTAAGTCCGTTAGAGCAAGGTACTTCCGGTGCCAGCCCACATGGCCCTTATGGGTTCAGGAAGAAGTAAGCAACAATTAGTCCGTTATTAATATACAGTCTATAGTTGACACACCTCCATTAAAGGGCACAAACCAGCACAAAAGTACAACAAACGATTGGCATTGTTTTTATATACCTTTGTGTTTAAGGGGGGGACGTAAAGGGACTCTACGGAAGTTAAAATTTAAAAAATAATATATTTTCTACCCCCTACATGCTCCAGCAATGTCCCACACTGTACGGTGAGCCCACACCTATCCCACTCAATTGCCGCTATAAGCCTGCACCGTCACTCCAAAGTTGCGTGTTCGGGCCGAGCCAGCAGTCATTCACCAGCTTAACATGGAGACTGCAGTATGAAAATGAACAACCGCTGTTGAGTCCCTTTAATAATTGCAATAAGGTTTTTTGTTTAGTTTTTCCAAAATGTCTGCTTTTCCTATATAGGACAAAACAAAATTCATTCCAACCACTAGGAAACAAAATCTAATAAATCATTGATCTTATTTATTTCCCTGTTGTACAGCTGGAATCACATACTATCACATCCATATTAGAAGCTAAAGCGCTTTTCTTCCCTTTGCCTAATAGCATGTCATGTTAGTAATCCATTGACAATGAACTGGTTTGTATCTGCATACATCATCTGCATGGCCTTCTCTCTCTCTCCTCCTGCTGCCAGCTGCATCGCCATAAACAGTGGAGCCACTGTGCCCTAGATCTGAGAGGAGAGGGAGAAGGGGACAGCGCCATGAATGCTAACGACGGGCTATGAGGGGTACAGAACAGCCCCGCAGACAGTGGCGTGTGCCTGTAGAGGAAGGCTACCGCTAGCAAGAGCTTCTATTTTGGCTTGAAAACCATTTTAGACACACATGGAGCTTAACAGACTGCTTAGAACTTGACAGATAGACTTCAGTTTAGCTTGTTTTGCATAAAAGCATACGCCTTATTTATGCAACAAGGACATTTAATGGCACACCTATTCTAAGCTTGGGTCTACCATTATGTTTCTTGTCTTTGATACAGTACCTCTACGTAAAACCATCAACATTTCCTTTCATAACTACCAGCTGTTGTTATAAATTATGAATAATATATGTCGGAAAACAAATGAAATTGTGGCTGTTTGGCGAGATACATTTGAAAAGCACCAGCCACAGTGGCCGCTCGGTTCAATTGTACAACGTGGAGCTCTACCAGCTTCCCTCTGTGATGAAGTGACCGAGCAGTGAGACTAATCGTGTGCTGTGTGTGAACTGAGCTATGACCAAAGTAACAAGGTGTCAGAGTGCTGTAAGCTCTGCAGGAGAAGATTGCAATTCTCACACAGCGGTGCTCAAGCCCAAGCACGAGTTTGTTGATATGAAGCCTGGGCATTGATTTATCCATATTGGTTATGTTGGTTATGAGATCAATGAGCATTAGTCACGTAGAAGGCAGTGGTCCGGGTAATCTGAAATCAATCTGAACTGATAGCATATAATGTTTCTAAAATAGCCCTAATCCGTCACATACTGGCCTATACAGTATGATGGCCATGGGGAGTGTCTAGTAATTATTGGGTCCTATTTCATGCAGTTGTTGCTTCAATCCATTAGTCACACTTATTGTCACACATGTAAACATATCTAAATGGTATGGGTGGTCACTAAATCCCTGTCAAACGGTAGGGTTGCACCGATACCACTTTTTCAAACCAAACCAATACAAGTACGAGTACTTCAAACATACATCTTGGAGCTGGGTTAAAGTGATCAGTTCTCATTTCCATTTACTGGAGTTATTTACCTTTAAGTTTGATGAGAATTATACTTTTAAACTAAAGCTATTTTATTGAATATAATATTTGTAATAAGCATATGTAATGATGTACTTTTTTGGGCCTCACTTTGTTCATTTAAGTTGAAAATTATAGGAAATATTTATGTCCACATTGTACACACTGTCCATATCCAAACGTTACTCAGCTCCTGTGTTGTATTTTATATAATAGTATGTAGATTGTCACTACTTGTCAGCTACCGTGGGAATAGATCGTTTTTGAGAGCTTGCGATGCTTTGCTAAGTTAGCATATCAGATATTTTAGCTCCAGGAGCAGCTAAATCTTGCTAAGTTAACCTCTTAAGCCCTAGGCCTTTTTCTCCAAAAACCATTTGGTCATAGGTGTACATGGCTAATCTTGGTGTCCACACATTTGGTAGAGCTTAGAGATGACGATGGAAGTGAAATAATAATAAATTATGTTGTTTGACAATAAAATGAGGTTGCCATAGGTTTGAATGAATTTACGCCTGAAAAAAACACACATTTTCCCGCAAAAAGGCCTTTTTCCTCCTTGTAGTGGAGCAAATAACAACAGAAATGGATAATCCCACATCAGCTGTCACTAATTTGCAACTTTGGAATATTTTGCTGCGTAAAACACATACAGTACAGGCCAAAAGTTTGGACGCACCTTCTCATTCAATGTGTTTTCTTTATTTTCATGACTATTTACATTGTAGATCCTCACTTAAGGCATCAAAACTATGAATGAATATATGTGGAGTTATGTACTTAACAAAAAAAAAGGTGAAATAACTGAAAACTGTTTTATATTGTAGTTTCTTCAAAATAGCCACCCTTTGCTCTGATTACTGCTTTGCACACTCTTGGCATTCTGTCCATGAGCTTAAAGAAGTAGTCACCTGACATGGTTTTCATTCACAGGTGTGCCTTATCAGGTGTGCCTTATC
Organism: Lesueurigobius sanzi; assembly: GCA_900303255.1. Lineage (NCBI taxonomy): Eukaryota > Metazoa > Chordata > Actinopteri > Gobiiformes > Gobiidae > Lesueurigobius > Lesueurigobius sanzi. Next base: position 6,226 of record OMNZ01109922.1, read on the forward strand.
AGGGTTCATTAGTGGAATGTCTTCTTTATCAATGGTCATGAAAATAAAGAAAACACATTGAAAACACATTGAATAAGGAGGTGTGTCCAAACTTTTGGCCTGTACTGTACGTTAGTAACCGAGAGTCACCATTTTTGGGGACTCTCGGTCTTAAGAGGTTAAAAGCTCTTCCTGAACCATTTTTAGTCGCAGGGTTTACAGATGCATGTAGTCCCTAAACATATACGCTGAGAATCTCCAGTATAGAAGCTGGTTAGCATCATTAGCATGCTCCTCTTGTCAACATTGGAGACGCACCACTGAAGTCAACATTTAGCACTGGTTAAATTCAGCACGAACGGATTTAGGGAGTCTGTAATAAAGTCAGGTCTGTGTGGAGTATTGTATTTCCACTATAATGAGTACGAGTACAAGCAGAAGCAGGTGGTATCGACCCGATACTGGTATCGATGTCAGTGCATCCCTATCAAACAGTGCAAATTCTCAGTCTTTTAGGGGGTTATCAATCAATCAACCTTTATTTGTATAGCGTTTTACAACAGCAACAGCAAAGTGCTTTCCATCAGTACAAAACAAACATTTCAAGATTACAGAAAAATACAACAACAATCATTATAAAACATAAAGTACCGATGTGCATATGTAAAGTACCTGAGTGCAAATTAAGAGGTATATGAGACTCTAAACAGGTGGGTTTTCAATTTAGCTTTAAATAAAAGCAGGTCAGTGATGGCTCGCAGCTCCAGAGGCAGAGCATTCAAGAGCCTTGGGCCAGCCACAGAAAATTGTTAATTGTATCTCAAAGGTTTAAAAACAACTCACTTGTAGACTTACTTTTTTGGGATGATGCCAACATTTTGTTCTCTATCCCGAAAGCATCCTCATTTTTCACGCCCACCGGATACCGCCTAGCCAAGTTTGTCATACAGTATAATGTCCTCCTAAAATGCATGCGATTGTTGTATAGGTTTAGCAATTCATATCTCTTCTCTCAAGTGTTAATGCTCCTCAAAATGTACACTGTGAATTGTAAATCTACTTTCCTCCCCCAAATAGTGCAGCCCTTTTTATCTGCAATAGCCTCATTGTCATTCCACACCTCCATACACTTCATATACAAAAACTTCTCTAGTGTGCTATGCAAAGCTATTTTCTATAGGGACGATTTCATTTACATACTTCCATCTTTTATGGGACTAAACCTATTAACAAGCCCTGCGCTGTGCTGATGAGTCCCATTGGAATACGTAATGCATGCAGCCTTTTGCTCCATAGCATTCATTTCCCTTTAAAGCGTTGAGAAAACCGCTTCTTCCTCCCAGTCTAAGGGTTTCTATAATCTAAACTGCACAACCTCTGCCTGACCGAGGCTTGAGCTGTTCGCCCACTTTAGCACCCCCAGCTCAGAGCAGACTGACCTCAATCAGACATGCTCTTCTTCGGCAAGACTTCGGGTTTGCCTATAAATACTTAATAAAACGTGGGAGATTATCACTTATTTATTTGACGATGCGGGGAGTCGGGACTCGGCAGACAAAGAAGAACATTAGGAACAAAAGAAAGGACCACATGTGGGGAAGCTAGATCTTCAGGTCAAAGAAGAGGAGGAGGAAAGAGAGAGAGATAGAGAGCTGCTCATCATATTTTCCCTTCAGTGCAGCTTGAGTGCCTGTTTTCCATCTGCCATATGCCTTCCTATTTCCTAGTTATATAGGATAGAACTGGTTATTTCTTGCAAACAATGAAACCGTGTAATCTCGTAACGGCGTGCTAGACATCCTGAATGAAAGCCACATTTTAAAGGGTAACTAAATGGACGTGCAAGAGCCTTACTCCACCCACAAACACAGTCCAAACACGGCTGAGATATGGGCGTGCTCGGAGGCTTTGGGGTGAGGTGCAGGGGGTGAGTGTGGGCAGGTGTAGCGTATTATATATAATCAGGAGGACTGCACGTGTTTAGTAAGGCGCAATGCACTCTGGGACATGTATTTCCTAAAACTACTGCTACACATTACAGCCATGGATTACAGCACACTCATTTCATAGAAGTTCATAATTTAGAGGCAATAACTTAATAGGAGCTTTGCTCTGATATAAATGTACAATCTGAGTGTAAACAAACATATTTTGGCTTTGAATTATGAACATGATGTGCAACTTTGCCGCCCCCTAGTGTGCGATCTGTAGATTCCTTCAAACTCCTCGTGATGCGTGTTTGTGAAGACTCCAATGGAATGTCAGTCTCGCTACGGGGCGTGTGCGAGACTGACATTCCATTGGAGCAGAATAACTGACGTAAGCAGACCATGGCCTACGTAGGCACGACTGTTGGGGCAAACTGAGACCGAGCTTTGAAAGTCACATGCGTTGTCATCATTCAAACTCAAGAGGGAGCAACACTGACGTTTTTTAGCACTAAATGAAGATTTCTACTAATATGCACTAACATGTCAAAATAGTGACAAGGACCTGTAGCCAGCTCTATGAGACACCAACTTTAGCAGATTCTCAGCTAAAAAAAGTTGATTTGGGGTTTAGTGCCTTAAGGAAATGTTTATCCTTTGTCAAAGCTTTACGAGAAGGTCCCTTGTTCGATTCCTGCCCCTTCTGTGTGGAGTTTGCATGTTCTCCCCGTGTCTGCGTAGGTTTCCTCTGGGTGCTCTGGTTTTCCCTACCACTAAAAACATGTACAATAGGCAAGGATCCTTGGGGGTTTGCGCTTTTTCACAAGTTGTTTGTTCATTCCCATTTTATTTTCTTCACTCTCTTACATTGACAACAATGGAAAGCCCAGCTCACAGGAAGTGCTAAGACAAAGAGGAAATGCTTAGACAACAAAGGTGGGCGGGGCAAAATAAGGTGAATATATATTAGAATAATTATGGTACTCAAAATGACCAGGGAAAGGTACAATATATAATGACCTGCTGTGCTGTGTGCATATGTAATGTGCCTTTTGGCATTCCTAATGAATGGTTTATAAGTTCGTAACAGGTTTGGCAACTAACATATAGCCCTCGTTTTTAAACATGCATATATAATGCATATCAATACATGTTTTCATCATAAGTAAATAATATCAATGTGAAAGTCTTCAGATTACAATACTCTAAATGGACAAAGTAGCAGAATATATTACAAAATACATTTTTAGCCAAATAATCAATATTCTGTTACTAAATACAATTTCAAAATATTGTCCCCAACAATGTTCCCATTAACCCATTTGGGCCTGGAAAGCATTACTGCATTTCTACCATTGAAGCCTGGAAAGCGTATACGTCATTTTTAGGTATAAAGGTTTTTTTGGACCAATTATCGGCCCCTGGGCCAATGAAATGCATCAGGATAGAGGCTGCGGGAGAGTCTGAATCGGCCCATAGGTTTTACAGGCATTTTTTTCAGGCGTTTTAGGCCTAAATGGGTTAATAATAATTCACCATATTTAAAGTGATTTGTAATTGTTCACAGCCTATAATTGCATATAAAGCTTTGATAACAGTGGATGATTGCACTTTTTGACAGTGCAGTTGCAGGTGATGAGAAACATTTTGATGCATTGCTTGCTCCGTTCAGTGATGTGTCCTCACTAAAAAAGCTGGATCAGAGCAACTCTACTTGCTGCTGCTTTCAGTTCATGCCATTTTAAAGCAACTCCTTGCCGCCTCACTAATGTTGCGGAGGTCTTTATGTAAGTGCGATGCCAGCAACAGCCTCAGCGCGCAGGGTCAGCGAGCAGGAAAGGTCACCTCCAGTCTGCGCCGCTATCCTAACCACACTCCTGTTACTCGTACAGGCAGATACAACCAGGCCTCGCACTCGACTTACTCCGGGGCACGTCAGCTCGTCCGGGGGGAATGGAGATCTTGGCTCTGCCCTCAACAATGCCCGAGAGCTGCTGCTTTTGTAGATGTGATCGATAAACTGTCCACTTTGTACGTTGCCTGCTGGTAGACGGCCTCTGGTTCGCAGCCAAAGAGCAATGTCCTTTGCCAACTTTAGCGGGAAGTTGTTTCAGCTGCACAAGTCCCACTGTGTTGACAAGAGGAGCCGAGTGGAGTGTTTTGTATTGTCAGTTGCGGGCTATGATGAGCACATACCTCGGGTTCAGAAAGGTATTAACCCCTATCCAGCTCCTTTTATTATATTTTATGCCAGTCTGTTATATTCTACACTGATTACTTTGATAAGATACAACTCTAACCTTAAGAGTATAAAGAGATTCGATTAGAGGGCAGACTTCAACATAACATAGGTGTAAATGGAGAGGTAGAGAAGGAGAAACACTCTGACACCTGAACTGATATTTGCAAGAACTGTAAGGTTTGTGTAGATCTGCTTGAATTGCAATGTTCTGGTGTCCAGCTGGGATTTCACATTTTGCATGACCAAGAAACAGAGTCAGGTGAAGGCTATAATTATGCTCAAATAAGACTGTGTAAATGTTTCTTTGGCCAGCCATATACTTAAAAATTGTCTACAATTTACCTCCAAACACTGGCTGTGCTTAAAGAACAACTAAACACCAAATCAACTTTTTTTTGCTGATTAACTGTATAAATGGGTGTCTAATAGTGTTGCTACATGTCTCCATAATTACTTTGACATTTTAGTGCACATTTGTAGAAATCTAACTTTTGTGCTTAAAACCGTCTGTGTGGCGCCCTCTTGAGGGTAAAATTATATGGGATTTGACTTTTAGAGTCTGTCACCTTATTGGTTCAACCGGCGATGTGACGACACAGAACTGATGTGACGTTAGCAGCTCTGCCGCTGTGGGGGATATAAACGGCTGAGTCTCCCTCCGCGCCCCGCAGAAGCCTACAGGCACCAGGCTCCGCCCCCGCAGAAGCCTACAGGCACGCCCCTTTCACAGCAGTTTTTGAATTTGGTGAATGGGCGTGGTTAACTTTGGAACAAGTTAACTATTGCTACTTATTTCAATAAGTAAACCATTGAAATGATGCAGTCCAAGAATCATGCTGTGTTGATAAGATAAACTTTATTGTATCTGTTTGCTCTTGTGTGTACAGTGCAGCACATAGGTTATTCGTTCAAGTAACAAATAACATTAAGGTTTGAATATTTACCAGAATACTGTAATTGACTAGATTGATTTGCCAGAAAGATTGCGTCTGAGTCCACAGCAGATTTGGTAAACGACAAATGCTCTCAATGTAGCGCTTTTCCATCTCCAATGGCCACTCGAAGCCCATTCCATCTCCAAGTTAATTTTGTTTTCTCTCAAAGCCGCACGCAGCCAGTGCAACCCTTTATTATCCCTAAAGTGTCTTTCATCCCTGCGGACAGTGACAAATCTGATCCTGTGATAAAGTTGTTTACCCCGGCCCCGGCGACTGCCTCCTTGTGTTAAAGTCATTAGGAGACGGACATGGTGATTTCACGGCTGCCGCGACCACAGCCCCCTCCAGCCCCAGCCCTCGGAGGACCTGCCTGTTACACTGTTATAATGATGTTAACACACTGGGCCTGCATCCGTGGCACTGGAATCCCCCCGAGTCGTCAAATCACGCTCCCGTCCCGCGGCTTGATTCGCGACGGAAAGACGAGGCGCCGTTTGATCTGAGGACCCGCATTGAGGTGCAATTTTCCACAATGCTATCGCTGAAGCGTTCGAGCAGATGGTTTCCCCCCGCTTCATGGTTTCCGTGTTCTCGGTACAACCATACTGGATTCACGCAGCTGTGGGAAAATAAACAAGGCCACTGGTGTGTAAGATACTCTAAGAAAATATTCTCCAAAAACAAGGGCAGGTGGTACAGCGAAAAAGACAGTTAAGGTACTTCTTACGCTGGACAAACTGAAATGAAAATAGGTTTGATTTTCTTGAAATAAAAGTAGCATTATCTGCCATGGAACAAGTGTTTTTGCACCTAAAACCAGTAAAAGCATCTAAATACATCTGAAATAAGTGAAATTTTCTTGTTGCACATACAAATTAGGGTCAAATATACTTAATTGTAGTCATTTTAAATCATAAAGACATATTTTTTGCAGTGTAGTGAAGGGATTAATGGCTCTTTGATGGGAACCAAATCTTTGAGAGTCGTTCATCGAATAGAGCCATTCAAAAGACTGGCCGGGCAGAAAACGACATCTATTCGTTTGCAGCGGGAGTTTTTTACCCTCTGAAAAGTCTGTATCCAAATAAAACTTTGTGTCATAGTGAAAAGCGGCTACAAATGCTACTTTGTTCCCCGCTCTGCTGTTGTGCTGATTCTTTAGTTTGTTCAAGGTAAATGAGTATAATTCGCAGGATGAAGGGGCCGGATCTTTTCACGATTCAGATCAGATTCAAATTGTTCGCCTTAAAGAGGCATTCCAAGGAGCCAAATCTCTAGTGCTGGAATTGGGAGAAAAAGGCACTGAAAACTGGTAATGAAAAATAAATCCCTAGAGATCAGGACGGCACAAAAGAAAGTTACTCAAAATAGCTCAAATATCTAATCTAAGCTGTTTTTTCTCAAAGATATAGTTTCTGATAATGATTTCTAATAATGATTCTTTTAAACAACTATACAGTAGATGAGAACCTACACAAACGGATATACAGTAGATTTTTTCATTTATAACTTATTTATTATTGGATCTCATGCTACTGTACTGTTTACATTGCTTCTCGGTATTTTGTTCACATGGACATCACATGTGCATCACATGGCATAACTTCTACTCCCACTTGTTCAAATGAACTTCTAATGAGGTCAAGCCAGGCTTAGTAAAGGTTTATATCACCAAATGGATTCATAAATCTTTTATAGCCCTGGTCAAAGGCTGGTTGAGATGCACTTTCGTTCAGACTGTGGACAAAGCCTGACTAGTTGTTTATGCAGCCTGCAGTTGAAGTAAATTGACACCTTTCTTACACCAATTCAGAGTTTCTATTCAAAAAAAGTGGCAATACTGTACATTTGGTTCATATTTCATTGGATATACATCCAGACTATTTTGAGTGCCATTCAATAAAACATCGCTCCCTCATCACCATCTACACACTGTATGCAACCTATTCTTACACCTAGTCTGGCAGCGATATGTCTTTGTCAAATGTACCTATATTGGACCCATGTAGCCCACCAGAGATGTCCTTTTACACGAGCCATTGTCTTGCAGCTCCACATGCTTTAGCAGCTGTGTCATGTTCCTGTCAGCCGCTTCATTGTATTGCTGCATGGATGACCACTTCTGCCCTGCTTAGAGAGCGGCACCAGTGCCTACGCCTGAGTCAAACACTTTCTATATTTAACATCAATTAAAGGTTGCGCTTCAAGGTAATTACTCCAAACACACGCTGCTGTAATGGGTATTTTGTGCTGGGTAATTTGGGCATACTCTTTGCTAGCTCCTTATCCATAGCATTTTAGAAAGAGAGTGGATCAAGGCCAGGTAAATTGTCGACTGTGAAGTACACATATAAAAACACACTTGATGTACTGTATGTCATGTTGTAAAATTGAACCAGTTTTTGTCTTGAAACACTCGCTATTAGTTTCCTTGTGTATTTCGGGGGTTCTCGTTTGATGTTTGAATCGATCAGGGCCAGGGCGACGCTCCAGAGTTTGTGAATGTCCGCCTTATAGCCTTATCTAAGTACAGACCACAGGCACAGTTTCCTGCCTTGCTTCTGGTTTATTGATTTCCCTTTAGCCGGACATTTAATTAGCCGGATTAATGTCCACTGTGGAGTCTGGAAGCTATAGTTAATGTATTGAAGGGTTGTGGATAGGATCTGTCTGAAAGGCTTTGGGTTTTTCCCCAGGAAAGTATATTCACCCTTTAGTCATGTCTACTGCATTTGGTCTTTTGTCCTTACTTCACAAACACGCCTTTACAAATGTGTTTCCAAATGCAACGTCAATAGATTAAGGCTAAACTATGGTCCTTTTTTGTTAGATTTTTATTTTAAAAGCACTGTACTTGCATGCCTCGGAGTAAGTACCCACTCATATGAATGTATAAGTACTTCAGCGTATGTAGTTTTCAGCAGTACTTCTTAAGATCTGGTGTTCTCATTACATTCCAGTTAAAATAGTTTACAATTTATGAGAAAAGCTACAATAATTCCTTGCAAGTTTTACAGTCCTATATACTCTGTGTCATAATGTAACTTTCTCAAGAGGGAGGTTTTTTTGTTTTTGGGTAAAATTTCACACTAAATGAAGTTATTTACTCGATCTCTTTAGTCTGAAACATTTGCCCTGATTATTTTTAGCTACCGACCAACAGTACAGTAGTGGAGCAGTGTAGGGCATTGGGCTAGACTTGATAAATGTTCACTTCCTACCTCTTTCTGCTGATCTCCATAAAAAGCCCTCGTTCTCGCAGCATGTACCCATTACACCCTCTTCATGTAATGTCAAATTCTATCTCCTATATTTGTCCTCGTTTGAAGTATTGCAGAAATTGGTCACGCCACGGCATTTACACATTTACTGAGGCAGATGTAGGTAGAATATAATTAATATTTTAATAGGATTTCTGTGGCTCTCTTTTTCACGCTTTTAACTGCAGCAGACTAATGACATGCTCCATCATGGGAACTATTGCATTGGCATCAGAACATTGCACTCATCATCCAAGAGAAAGCAAGTACTAATGATGAACCAATGAGAACTAATGAATACATTGAGACAAAAAATAGTTCACCCTAACGACAAAACACAAACGGAGCAACAAGACAAAACAACTACTTCATAAAAGGCTTTATCAACACCGCATTTGGCTGTGCATCTCCACCTCAAAGCCACCAATCACTCATTTGAGGACAGTGAAGTTAGGATTTTAGCAGAAGAAAATAGATGATTTGTGTGGGGAGAAGCTGAAAAGAAGCTGAGGGAAAATCCTGTTCATAAAAGTGTTTTTATGAACAGGGAGCCTTCGCTTTTAATTTAGCCCTTGTTCATAGCAGCATTCTTCGCCCGAAACCAGCCCTCTGTCATACTAATGAGGCTGGGCCAGAGTCCAGGGCAAGACGATAAGAAGGTAAGGGGCGGTGATTAGGTGTGAATAGGGTCGTTGAGACAGAGACTGACAACAAAGGTGTTTTTCTCTAACCTTTAGAACAAAGAGAGGTGGGACTTACAGGTAAACTCCTCCTACTGGTCTTCATAAGATCCACTGGCATCCAAGGTTGCTTAGTGCTGACGAAGCTCTTTGGATGAAGAGTGAAAAGTCCTACACTTCAACTAAGTACAACAAAGTGAAGACTGAAGAATCTTTGCCTAAGTACAAAGTATGAAGCTTTTATCTGTAAGGTACATCAACGCAGAGATTAGAGAAGAGTAGATTGAGGGTATTTCTTAAAAGTGCTTTTAGAAAAACACTTTCCCTGTAGTTTTAATTGTTAAGCCTAATTTGCACTTCGCCGTTACACTGTTACAAACAATGACAGGCTAATGTTAAAGTGGCAGGGTCTGTCAGTTCAGGGTTGTGAAAGTCTACGGCTAATTAGTGCGACTGTGAGAATTCCTGTATTTTCATTAGTACACGACTCAACAACACTGCTTGTGTCTTAAAATCATGTTTTTTTTTCTCTTTATCTTGGTTCTCGATCTTTGATAACAAAAGCCTTACAATACTTTAATGAATGGGTTGCGTTCACGTGACATCATGATATTCTGAACAGCCTAAAGTTTTAAATTGATGTGGTGGGTAGGTAGTAATTCCCTTGTTGAAACTATGGGAACTGTCAAAATGCTGATGTATTTTTTTTTTCCCACTGGGGTTATGGCCAGTATCTCTTTTTAGACATGAAACAAAAGGTCAATGTCTTCTGTTTCAGCATATGAACTAAGTCAAAATATTTTCACATAAAAGTGTGGTGACAATATTCAAAAACATGTGGTTGATTCTGGTTGGATAAAAGGAGTTTCATCCATACAAATAATATGGCAGATTTTTAGGTCCAATCACTACCTAACAGTGATCAGGTTCAACATTTGTGTCTTTCTTTAACTTTCTTTAACGTAAACACAACATTTTGTAGTGGAATTCTAGGTCTTTCACTTAAAAACGGCATATACTGTGTTTTGTATCAATAGCCAAAGTGTCACAATACTCAGTTTATTCATGTCTTGCTGTTCTGAACAAAGCACTCTGCTTGCATCCCAATACCACAGTGTGACCTGTATCTTTCCCCTGGAGACACAAGGTACATGAAGTCCCCCTGCTGTCAATATCAGTCATGTCTGATCTGCCTGTCCTGGCCACATGGGACGACTACAGAGAGAGAGCCAGAGCAGCATATCCGCCTTTTAATCTCAGTAAACATTGCTTCACTGACATGTTGAGGCACCATTGAGAGCCCTATATTTTTCTAGTGCTGTAGCATGAACTCAAAAGTCCCATTTTATCTGCCATGGACAAATAATGTATTGATGGTACAAAGGATATCTTGTGCTTGAATCAAAAGTATAACAGGGAGATGGAGGTGTAGCTGTCTGCGTTAAGTCCAGTGTGGTGCTGCTGATGCGTTTGAGACAGTGATGGGTTTTCGGGTGAGAGGAGGGTCAGGGAGGAGCTGTGAGTCTGCCAGGAGTTCACCACTCTTTATATCTCTCAAAGAGGTTTATATCTCTCAAAGAAATGCACCAGGGTATCTTCTCGCAACACTATTGCATTTAAACTTCACTTCACAGTTGTCTGTTACTTGCGTGTGAACTTTCAGTAAAAAATTCAAAATAAAATATTTATGTTTATGGTTGTAAACATGACAAAATGTGCAAAAGTTCAAGGTGTATTAGTACTTACGAGAGGCACTGTAGTTACCAATTTCAACAAAGTACATCCTGTCCTGAAGTTAGGACTTGAGCCAGTTCACATGGTTCACTGTGTCAAAGGCAGAGCTCGGGTCCAGCAGAACTAAGACTTTGCCTGCATCTGTGTTCAGGCAGAGATCATTTGTCATCTTGATCAGACCTGTGTCACTCATTTTAACACTTACGTACTTTTTCAATTGATAAATACTGAAAGAAATGTTCCCAAGCAAAGGCTCACTGAAATTGATTAGTAGAGAACCGCATATTTAGATCTTCATTAGCTGAAGCAAAGCAGTTACTCTTCCTGGGGTCATTGCCATCATTCCATGTTAATCTGAAGAACCACTCACAGCCAAACTATTATTTTGATGCTTCCTTTGCTTTTGAATTGAGCTGCAGTATATCAATTAAACATGGACAAACTCCTGTGAAAGTACCTTGATTATTCTCGCGGTGTTCAGACTCTATACAAACACTGCAGCAACAAAACAGCGCTGGGAAATGATTGCACTCACACCTTGTAAGAAGTGAAAAAAAAAAGTATTAAGTCAAGCAACATGTAAGAATGGCATTGACGAGAGAGAGCTGCCAAAGAGAATAGTGCTAGCTCCTGTTTTTTGTTAAAAGTTGAAGTGCCTGTTGGGCTCTCATCACGTCACCATGACAACACCTGCAAGAGTAAGGACAGATAAAGAAAACCGGTGAGGTAAAGTAATGACCAAGGATAAAATGTGGGAAAGCGCATCACGCAAAAAGCACAAAAGGTTGATTTCAGCGGACGCCAAAGATGCTGTGAGCCGTGTGGTGGAATTTATGCCAAAAAATTCAAAATTTGCACTACAGGGCTGTACGAAATCAAGTGACAAAATATCCATATCACAGAAAGCCACGATATATTTTAAAATCACTTTAGTCTGATTGAGACATTTTTTATCAACGCAAAGAAATGCATACGTTATCTTTTAGTCATGATTTCCCTAATTTCTTTCCATTTTAACCTGTTTTTTTCCGAATTTGTATTTTTTCAAGTCTTAAATTGCCTTCAAATGATTAAATTTAATGAAACGTTGCTGCTGTGTTGAAATGGTTTTTGTAAAATCTTGCAAAAAATATCGTTCTCTTCTACAGTCCAGCCCAGCTAGTCACAAAGCACACTGCTGAATGCCCTTTTCACTTTCAATACATATTATTTATTGACTATTATTGGTATGAATGTATTTTTTCTTGTTTTGTGAAGCTGTTTGAAATCCTTTGTGCACATATTACACTCTACAAATAAACTAGCCTCACCTTGGTACATCTATGCTGACCGACTCCATTTGTGATTGCGGGCTCTGGCAGTGCTGCTGCCTATTGTGGAAAAGATAAGTCGAGTTATCCTTGTGACTTCCTGGCTCTGTTGTATCAGATACTGTGTCTGTGTGCACAGTGTACCAGCAGCATTATAACCACTTTAAAGTCTTCTATTTGCCCAGAACAAGATCCAATAGCGAGATTGGACAACTCTAATGCACACAGAGATGAGAAATGTTTGTGCAAGTTAATATTTACTGGGTACGGCTTTAAAATGTCGTATTACTCTTGATTTACGGGCTGGGAAAGTGGATGCTTTGCTGGATTTTTACTTGGTGTTATAAATCCTTCTGCACCTGCAAAGCTTTCAGAAACTCCAGAATCTTGAATAACATTTTTTTTTTACTTTTTGTTTTTCATCCAGCGCCAGGGGTCCAAACATTATCTCTCCGATCACAGCTGTCTACCACCAGAACTATTTTCTTCTTATGCAAACGGCGAGAGAAGCACTTGTGACTGCAGTGTTTTATAAGACAGAGAAATTTACAACCCGAGACGTTGTGTGTAAAAGAATTTAGCTATTCGGTTGCTCATTTTGTATTTTATGATTGCTACACATCTTCCATAAGGTGGGACAAAGGGAATAAACTCTTTTAAAGTAGACATATGCAAAAGCTTTTAATGTTATAACTTTGTTCCCTCGTCAAAAACATACCTGGAGAAGTGTTTTGCTTCATTTTCGCAGTATTGAGTTATCCTGTTCACTTTGGTTTCTACTTCTACTGCTGAATCACCCTGACCTGTATTTCCTGGATTTTATTACATCATACGCAGAAAACAAATCAGCAAAATGTGTCATTCACACTAGTGCCTGCAGAGAGCGCTTCAGGCCAATTTTAAATCCTGACCACCCTCAGTCTATCACATTTTCTTCTTATTTTAAATTTCAAAGTGTAAATTATCATTGCTGAGGTGCGCAAATCCAAGAATTTTGTCACTTAAATGTATTTACTTGCAACTTTTGATGAAACCGCAGTATAGTGGAGCTGTTAAGGACCAAAATAGTTCACTTTTATGTTAAAAGCGTGAAACTTTGCAAGAGTAGTAACCCCCCTAGGACTAACATTTTTGCATATGGAACTAAGAGGGGGCCCAGCAGGTGAATAGGGATAAATAAATAAGAGGAAAAATGTATTGCAAGTTTTCTGTCATGTGTTCATATACAAATCAGGTATTTTATGTGTAAAAGTGGCCAAAATTGCCTATATTACCGCCAATTTAATAAAAAAAATAATAGACAGAGCCAGGTTTAAATTTATGATTTTATTTTGTTGATATATTAGTTGCAAATATTTGTTCAGAGTGGATTTAGGATATTTTGTTTAGTTTTTGAATGGGCTAATTCGCCGAAAATATAGGCAATTATGGCCATTTTTACACATAAAATGCCAGATTTTTAGATCAAAACATAAAATGACAGAAAACTTACAGTACATTTTTTTCTCATTTATGCCAGTAATAAACAGCAAAAGTTTCAAATTGATATCACTCAATTTTAATGTTTTCCCTTTCACTGCTTACATCATCGGTGACATCAACTGGAGGCAGGAAGTGAGCAACAAAAATAAGATTAAACTAAAACTAGCGATTACAAGTGTAAAACTACAAAAAAAAAATGTGGTCCTGTTGTGGCTTAAGGTGCAAGAACAACAGGAACGACATTTGAGACTAAAAAATAAGGTTTTATCTGATATTTCCAACAACAGTTAGATATTTTGTTTATCATTGCTATGACAGCAGCTACAATGGGAAGGGATAGGGATCTAGCTTTCAAGCCCAGAATGTTTGCAAACCATGGAAGGGTCTATTAACCTGCAGTTTTCCCCCTTAAAGGATTCCTTCCGCTTGGTTCCATATCCAAAAATGAACAATTGGGCACTTTTTTGGTCCTTAACAGCTCCACTAGTGTGAGTTATTGGGCTTCACACTGGATTATGGCTATGACCAATCTTCGAAGTAGAATGTCTGGTGTACCCCCTGATTAATTACACGTTTATTCACACTTTGAGGTACCATGCTATCTATCCGTCCTACTACCTTGCTGTAAAAGTACCGTTATTTATCATTTTGTTTGATTTCTTTGTCTTGCAGATTTGGCTCAGAGACCACTACATAACAAACGCTCAAGTATGTGCACTCCGTGTGTCCGTGTGCCTATAATCAGAGCTGGGACGATTCGTTTTGCTGAATCAATATCTGATTATATGAAAACTTTCCCCCGTATAATCCCTCCTGATTGATCCTGTTACTGAAAGCCTAATCTTCATGTCGTGTGATTAAGTGCAGTGATTTTGCAAACTGAAAGGCTATGCAATATCATTGACCCGTGATTCAATGTGCAAGACCTATTCATTTATCCTCACCCGCCGTTCCTGCCCACATTTTTTACTTTGATCAATTCCCTTTTATGCACAAACACAAGTCAATAATATGCATTTCAAACAGCTGGTCAATTTAGCAAGTGTCTTTTTTGCAAGTCCCGGTCCCCTCTACGACATCATGTTATTATCCAAAATGATCCAATCTGCCTGTTTAATTGCAGGAAGTTATTAGAGAATTGCCCATCCTCTCGTTCTTTCTGCCGGGCGGCTTTTATAGAGCTGTGTTAGCAACCCTTGGCCGCTTTAGTGTCCATTCTTCACCATAACAACCAACCAAGATCAATAAATCTGCTACAATCAAGGTTTATCCACAGTTTTTACAATGGTAGTTTCTAAGGTGCTGCTGTAACACGACTATAGGTGAAATCAATATTGGGATATCTCAAAGTGTAAATATCCACTAAATAATGTGCTGGTGTCTGGGGTGTACTTTACTTGTGTCTGTACTTTTGTGCCATAAAAGAGACTTCATATCCACTTTTACAACGGTTAACATCAATATCATCCCTTATGTGCTGAATATCACATGCATTTATTTTACCACATGACTCCAGAGCATGTTTTAATTTAAGCCTGCTCATTGGATTTCTCACAACAACATAACAGTATAGTGAAAAATATTGACTGTGCTGTATGGGTGCTGTTTTGTTAATCAAAAGTTGACTTATACTTACAGTATGGTTAGTGTATTGTCTGTATTGTGTGTGTATGTAATTTTGTCAACTGGAATGCAACCTGTCCTCAATTCCTTTACAGGTAATGTATGAGAAATACTAGCCGATATAATCTACAGCAGGGCTTGATGGTTTTTTGGTCATTGTCCACCTTCCCTAATTCTCCTTTAAATGTTTGTGGATTCCCTTCTCCAGAATTCATCTAGATAAATGTTGTTTTAAGGTAGTTGACCTGTGAATTTACTACAGCGTATGATTTTACAAAACACACCTGGCAAAATAAGTAGCTTTGGCTAGTGAGATAGTTGTCACACAATTTTTAACTAGCCAAAGCAATAGTCTGCCAGCATTTAATAGAGTCGGGAATAGCCACCATTGCCATGGAAATCCGCCATATTAGCAGCTAGCAAACATTATCCATAGACTAACATTGGCAAGAAATGTAATAAAAAGAGGAGAAAAGAGCTGTGGACTCAGTTAGCTGCTGTGTCACTGCTGGTAAATACTGTACATCTAACTCACTGCAGTAACTCACTGTAATGCTTTTATATGAACAATTACTCCAGTATTTTACCTTTTCAAACCTCCATTAGTTTATTATGGAAAAAGGTGCTGCTTATCCCATAATGCTTTGCGATATGACATCAGATTTCCGAACTCAATAGTGTTGTTGTCAAGCCCTGTCTGTAATCTATCAAAAGGTAAACTATGGGCCCATCACAGATGTCTATAGCATTGTTTTTGCTGCAGGCGACTTCATTTATTATGAGCTGTCATAACAAGGACAGCCTTTGAAGGGTCCAGCTCCGTTGATCCACATGTCACAGTGCATAAAGTTCTTAACACTTTGAGGAGTCAGTGTGGCGTATACAGTTAACCAGGAGGGACATGTTGCCATCCCGTGGGTAAAAATACCTTATCAAAGACCTGTCAAAGGTGCGAGTCAGTCACAGTGACAGGCAGACCACAATTCTACAGTGACACTTTCACAGATATTGACTTGTGCACACTGGGAACACCACATCTCAGATCCTGTCTTACAGTAGTATTCCTGCCAAATTAAGTGGCTTTGACAGTTTCCATCTATGATTTTTATTTTGTTTTTCTTCATTTAAAAAGTCACATAATTTTGGATTACAAATTCTCAAACTCGGAGCCACCAGGTCTGCTCTTTCTATGTGAGAGGGAAAAAACTAGCAACCTGCATTGAACATTGTGACCATGTTCTATGTCCACAGGCTTTGTTGAGTTTCCGAATGCTTGATTCCTGGCAACCCTGCTAGTCCTGGTCAGTGGCGGCTCCAGAGATTTTTGGTTGGGGGAGCAATGGGGGGGTCATAATTATTTCATGGGGGGTCATGTCTGGGGGGGCGGGCCATTTCAGCCGGTCATTGTTACGGGCTAAAATGGTTTTTATCATGGCTTTTTTCTCTTTAAAACATTTAATTTAGAATCACACTTTTCTTTGTATTTTACTAATCAAAAGGTTCAAAGGTTCTGGGAAGCAAAAAAAATATTATAAATGTAGACCTAATATGATTCACAAAGCACTTAACCTGGAATTGGATTCAACTTATTTAGCTTCCAACCTATGGATAGGAATTGGTAGCCATAAAAAGGGGAAAAGGAATCAGTGATCTGTGGCTACTAACTGTTGCTTTAATGCAAATAAGTGATGATGAGGCTGTGATATTCCCAGACTGTTGTGTGGTGCCTTTGACTGTGATAATCATGTAATTATCAATCAGACATGTTGATTATGGCATATTCTTCTGATGACTAATAATAGAACCACTCTGAATGGCTTGAAATACAGTATAAGTCTCATAAACATAAGAGCTGCTCTCTCTCCCGTCTCTCCTCCACTCAGCTGTGGACAGGGGGCGGAGCCTGTCCTCCGCTCAGCTGTGAACGGGGCAGAGCACATGGACTACATGCAGAATTAACTTTGCTCCCAGTCCAGAACTTAACTGTGACAAAAACCTTTCTGTCTCTGGATAAAACATGAAAACACAGAGGCCAGCGAGCCCAGGCTCCTCGAGGAGAGGGCCTGCTCGCTCGTGTTTTGCTTATTTTCATCAATGAGCTGCCACCAGTTCAACGCGTAACGTAAGCCTCAGCGCAACTCCACTGTAACAAAGAAAGCACGCTCCTAACAGGCACAGAGTCATGAGGAAGAAAGACACACGTAGCATTGTATATGCCGTATTTATCAATACAAATCCGTGATCTGCTCCTGAGGAGACGAGAGGCGCCCAGTGACAGAGTGGCACAGTCTCTGAATGACCCCGCGGAGGCCCTGGACATCTCCAATGCCCAAAATCATTGTCTGACACTGACACTGGTTGTGGACACATTGCAGACAGTGATGCGCTGATTTGGAGGAGAGAATTTAAGAGAGGGCTGTGTGCTGAATGCGCAACAGGAGCCTTTCTGCTCGCTCTTTTCCTCTCTCGCTCCATCTATTTCTCATTAACGCGGGGCTTGAGTCGTGGATGGGGGGTCCTATGGGGGGGTCAGAGGACATTTTAGGAGGGTCTTGAGACCCCCCATGACCCCCCCTGGTGCCGCCGCTGGTCCTGGTCAAACTCACATCCTAGAGCCATTATTCTTTAAACACACAAACTTAACCTTTGTGCGCTGTGCAAATCCTCCTTTGTGTGTCGTTAGTGCCATTTGTGACCACTATTTTTGAGTTACTGTTGAAAATGTGTCAGATTTAAGGATTGTCAACAAAATATTTTAGTGATAGAAAAGAAACAGGAAGATGTGAGCGCTTGAGATGGTTCCTGTGTAAAAGGCTTGACAAAGGTGCTCTTCAGAGACTGGCTACAATAGGCTTGAGAAGTTGAGAATTTGTCTTGACTGATGTTGTAAAAAGCTTGTTCAGTAAGAAGTGAAGTTAAAAAAATAATTCTGGTAGAAAAATGTAAAAGTCCTTTTATTAAAAAAAAAAAAAAACAGTCAAAATTAAGAGAAAAGAATGACCAAAAATGACACAAATGGCCCTGACAAATGAATGAAAAGCCTTCCACCTCCCCAAAAACATGAGCCATTCTACCAGTGTGACATTGACCTGTCAGTGGGCAGTGGTTGTGCCTGGTTGGGCGGGATACAAGGACACAGTGACCATAATGAGACCAGGGACTTGCCTGGTACTGCTGGCAGCTTCGACACATCCTGCTAAATAATTGGCATAAATTACCCAAATCCTCCGTGTACAGCATGTCAACAATAGCTGTCGGGGGTAGCGTGTGCCGTGGGGTTTCTGATTGGTTTTAATGCATTCCTCCACGGTGTGCGACCAGCCAAAAACACCTGCGGGACAAAGCTCGGATAAGGCGTTACTACGTTGACAGCATGTGCCAACAGTCAGAGCCCCGTGTGAGTAATTTGCACATCGTAAACACATATGGCAGCTAATAGTGGATAGAGCTGGTGGGGAATACAGCGTGGCTACTGTTACTGGTTTCCATTGTTCTGTAGAGTTAACTTTGCTGTGTACTGGTAAGGGCTGCACATGCACAATGAAGTGAAATCAATCAATCAATTTATTTTTGTAACGCTCAATGTCATAACAGAAGTCATCTCAAAGGTCGGTCTGGACAAAAACAAATCAATATCAGACTCAAGAATGATCAAAAATAAGTCACACACGAATGAAATGTCACACATCAAATTTAATTTGATCGAATCCCAACAACCAAAAAATCCAATTATTGAGGTAGTTTGATTGCCTTTGCGTCACAATATCCTCTCTCTATGGGGTTCTATGTTGTGTTCTTGAACCTTGAACTACTGTATGATTGACATAGTTTTGCGTCTTTTTTTTTTTCAACCTTTTGGGTCAGTACAGTATAATAGTAGTATTATGCCAAAAGAACTTTTGGTGTATTTGTTTTTACCATGACATTTCGGCTTCTTCTCCTGCCTTCCTCAGAAGTGACACGTGATGTTACGGTGACGTGTCTGGTCAGCTGATTTACACCGTTTTTTCTCCGTAACGTCACGTGACACTTCTGAGGAAGGCAGCAGAAGCAGCTGAAACTGTAAAGAAAAGAAACTGGCTTGTTGCAAGTTCAGAATCAGAATAGAATGTATTGCCATTGTCAATGAAGGTTTCACAGACTAGGACTTTTCTTCGGTGTCTGTTTGTTCAACCATCAGAAACACAGCTGGAGTTGTGAGGGAGTCGCACATGTTTGAGTAATCTTTGAATCTACCTCAGTGGCTATTTTTAGCACCGCAGCAGCAGCAGCAGCTTATGAAAGCACCCCCTGAGTCCCTACATACTGTACCAGCAAATGCTTTCCTTACTTTGTGATCTCAAAGCTGGCAAAGCTTGTGCAAAAACACCAGCCAAAAGCGACAGGACTTCGCTTCATGTGCATCCTGCTCTTTTTTATATTGACCGAGCAACGAGGGGAGGGGCTTACAGAGAGTGCCTTGTTGAGTCAGGAAGTAAGGCCATGGCCATTTTTTCTATTTTAGATCAATATTACATTTTCTAACCAATAAAGTGTAAGATAATGATCAAGATGTGTTTTAAGAGTATGACCAAATTCCTGCAAAAAACACAATAACCCTTTAGGTTAGGGCTATGGCCGTTCGCTGTGGTGGAACTCATCTTCAGATCTTGAGCTAGGGTTGGTCAGGAACAGAGATGTTTCAGACACGGGGGGAACATGCAAACCACACGATAAAAATAATGTCCAGTTCGCATATTGATATTTGATGGTCATGTTCATTGTAGCTCTTTTTAAGGCAGTTCTTGGAAAGCCATATGTATCATGAGATGGCGCTTGTAGCCTAAAAACCTTTTGATAAATAATACTAATCATACAAGATGGAGAGGAGGATTCATAGCTGGACAAGACCCGCTTGGCGCTGTAAGAATGAGGGTAAATACACCTAATTGGGTTGCATATTGGTTGCTGAGGCGAGAGGGTTTTAAATGCGTGGCCTTGCTAATGAAAGGCTGAGGTGGCTGCCGCGTGCCTCTGATGTGCAGACAGACAAACAGACGGGGACGCTTCGATGATTCTCCATTACTGTTCATCCATCTCAGCGCCTCCCTCCTCCTGCCTTGCTGCATTTTACCCTGAATTATTAAGCATCCACATCGAGCATCTTCATCCCTTTTTCTTTCCTTCTCCTTCTCTGCTGAATCTTTCTGTTCGATTTCTGCCATTTTGTCTCCAGCAGAGCGTAAGCCTCTCCAGCAGTACAGTTGACAGTGCATTGCTTGACTAATGGTAATGCTGCTTTGTCACAAGCTCAGCAGGCAGCAGATCCATCTTAGATTCTATATGATGTGTAGAAGAACAAAGGTTAACATCATCTGCAGTCTGTCATAATCCTTAGCTGTTGCTTTAGCATTAGCATAATCCGATTAGGCACAAGCCATGGGACCCCATAAACAGGGGGGCCCCAAAGCTGAACAATCAGCCTTATCTGGAAGAAAGAATGAGTTACTTTATAGACGTTTGCTAATTTAGTAAAAACATAAGCATTTGCTGCATTCTAATAGTGCTATCGTTGTTACTTTATCTTTCTTGAGGCCTTTCTTTTTGGTCATTTTTCATAGAATGGCCATTTTTCCACTCATGGTTAGTGGTTTGTGCGAAGCCATTTATTGTCAAAGAACTGAGTTTACTCTTTTGAAATCATAATGAAACACAAACTATTCAAATTTCCCTGATCTAACTTTTACATGACTTTCAACAACTGCCAGGAAAATTGTTCAGGAGCAAAGAAAAACTCTGAAATACAGGACTCTCTGACAAAATTGGACTCTCTGAAAAAATGTTTGTTTCAAGATGCACAATATGTAAACTTTTGACCAGGGACATTTGGCTAGTTTCCTAAACAGAGTTTTGGCAATAAATGGCTTCTCGCAACCACTAGCCATGAGTGAAATAAAGGTTTTTTGTGTTATTCATATTCTATGAAATGCATTGCATGTAATCTTTTGGCCACAACTGTATCTGGAAACAGTCCGCCGTCTCCCAGTGCCGGAAGTAAATATCCCACTGAAAATCTCCATAGACTTTTGGAAAAATTCTAATGTTAAGATTTGAAAAGCACGACGGAGGCTAATCTACATCTAGCTACAGTATGTGCTAACTGCTGATCATGGCATGGATATTTTACAAGAAAGAAAGTGGCAAATGCTTGAAAATATGGCAAAATTCTATTAAAACTTAGATTTATTCGTGTGTATTTTCTGTCTATAAGTTACCACATAGCTGATTAGCTTTTAATATTATTATTTTATTTTAATTTTTTTCAAAAAGTTGGTGTAACTGGCGGCACCAGGGCGGGGCTTGTACTGTGGACATCCATTACACCAACAACTCCAGTGTTTTATTTTTCTGTTGACAATTCATTGTGTTTCATGTGTGTTTGTTTGTTATACATGGGCCTAAACAAATCTGCATAATGGATCGTTCAGTGTGCAGGGATTGTATTTGTCTAATGGCCACGTGTGTTTTTGTTTCAGGTGGGCGTCGGTCTGAGCCAGACGAGGCGGAACTTCTGAAAGTCAGTAAGCGCTTGGTGGAGGATGCCATCAACCGGGCGTTACAACAGTACAAACAGGAAACTCTTCAGAACGGGGGCGGACCCAACGCCACGGCGCCGCAGTCCCCGGGAAACACTGAGGATACAAAAACAGACACTACAGCTAACTCCCTAACTACCGATCACAGGAAGTGACATCACCGGATCCAGGGACAGAGACTGAAAGATCAGCTGCCCCGAGACGACTGCAGCTGGGACAGGAGGCGGAGCGAGCCCCGGACCAGCTGGACATGTCAGCTCAAAGAACCTAGCTACGGCCACATCACTACGGCTCCCGTGACGCTACCACTAGCTTGAAACGGCGCTAGTAAACACAGTGTAGCTTGAAATCAACGCTAGGTGACACGCCACTAAAACCCAGACGTCTGACAGCGAGATGTTTTCCCTCAGCCCTTTGCGCACTCACAAAAGCACTCCTAAATATAAATGCCCATCAATGGTTCACTGTGACCGGCCTCTCACTTACTGCCCTCTTAGATTCAAACAAAACTACAACTTTCTAAGACTTTCTAAACATATTTTCAACATCCTGTTTTTCTGCTCATGATTTGATAGGAATGGCAAAAATGACTGTGACTTAACCTCTTAAGCCCTAAGGTCCCCATTTTTGGGGACTTGCCACGTTTAGAGACAATCCTTTATTTTAATCTATTTTTAAAAATGTGTTCACAAAAAAAGTGTATTTTTTGTTCTTGGAAAAACTATTTTATGACCAAATATATAAATTGGATCAACATTTTCTATTTCATTGAAATATTAAATTTTTTGGCCAAAAAGTGCCAAATTGTGCCCTATTTATTACAATGGGATTCCGCCTAGACTATTTTAAATCAAAGCCTCAATAAATTA
>OMNZ01109923.1:7748-24187 GCA_900303255.1 Lesueurigobius sanzi
GGTTGTGTCTTCCTTGGTAAATAATATTCACGTGTAAAATCACTATGCAGTAACAACTATAGGGCTTAAGTACCTGTTGTTGACCAAAGGATTGGGACTAAAAGCACATGCGCTTAAGTGGAACTGGCCACGGGTTGATGCCACCCATTTGGAAAATATGTGTCTCAATTACTTGGAACCTAAATTGAAAGTGATAGTGATTCAAACCTTCCCAATACACCAGCCCTATTCAGCCAAACAGTCTTTTCAAGGATCTCATGGAAAAACAGCTTGAGTGTGTGAGACACAGGAGCGCTATTGATTTTCAATAACATCCTCTAATGACCTGGCCACAGTTTGATCCACGCTGTCACTTTGGCCTGATATCATGTGATTGGATTGGTGGGTCTCGCGGCGCACAGCAGAGAGATGAGTAGTCAGGGCATTATCAGGATGAATTGGCCGTCTGTGGACAGGCGCAGCTCAGCTCAGGTCCTGTCAATAGCAGGACAGGGCGCCCCAGGGCTCTGGGTGCAGCCCACTCCTGAGCGCCTTCCGGCCTCATTAGATGAGCGATGAGTGTGTGAGAGAGAGCCTCTCCTCGTCTGTCCGATAGCCTGCCTCCCAGGCATTGCTCCTCTTAATGAGTCCAGACCGCGGGTCAATATGCCGCTGGGCTGCCAGTCAATACCGGTTACCTGCAACACAAACACTCAAAACCTGCTTTCATACAAAATCAATGTCCTATTAGTCCCTCCCTGTATTGCCTTGGTCCAATCTCATCGATTCTCTCTGAAGAGCTCTGCAGCCCATGTATGACAGATTATGGTCAAATGATCTGATGGCTTAGGCTACTCTCCCAGCGAAGTCAGCTATCTTTATGATTTCAAAGTAATAGCTTGATTTAAGATGAGCAAATATTCTAAATGCTGGAAACTGAGCACAGCAATATTGACAAAGCCATCAACCTTACATCAACATTCAGCACAACAGCTCAGATTCACTGGGCCGCTGCAGGTCGAGTAAAAAAGACAAAAGTGGAAAAGCTCTGACATTAGGTCCAAACTTTATTCCATATGTTTTAAACCATGAATGTTCAGTTTTGCACGCCTAAAACTCTACTTGTTTTGTATACAAGAGTCTAAGAAAAACAACTGCACAACACCACACGGTTGACAGAAAAAGTCCTTTTGTTGCCCCCAAAAACTGTTCATTGTGTCCAGGGCTGGTCCAGTTTGTGACATGGAAGTCTCTTAAGATTTCCCATTCATTGGTAAATACAAACACTTGTTAATCCAGGTATCTCCAAGAGTTGTACGAATCTCCTCGCTCCAGTTTGAGTTTCCTTATAGGGTGCTGCGTGCTGCTTTGCATAGATTGCAGTTGATCCTTTTTGGCCCTCTTACAACACCCTCAGTTCAACCCATTCATTGGCCAAATACTTTGTTTCAAAAGTGACGGGTTTTCCCAACTTTCACTTTAGATTTTCTAGAAATGGTTAAAAAGCCTATTAATTTACATGGTCATTTTGCAGCAAGAAATATCAACAAGATATTTACATCAGTTTTCTTTACAGAGACTGAACAAAGACCTCATAATATATATTTATCTGCATATCTCAAAGGCAAACAAATGAACAACAGTTTGGTAATGTAACAATGTACATTGTCATTGAGGATATCCTGGTACCATGAGGTTAAATTAGGCTCAAACTGAATCCAGTCTTTAGAGTGGGTCATAATGGATATGTATCACAATCAGCTGAGATAAATATTGTAAAAGGTGTAACCAATGCACAAAATACATAAAATTCATAGAAATGATTTATCTATACATGGAACAAGAATAAGAAATGTACAAACTCAGTACAGACCTCCCTTCTCTGAAGAAGAAAGGTATTGGATTAATATATTAATAATCAAATATTCGGCTATAAACATACACATATCTGTGTTTTTCACCGACACAATTCAGCCTTCAGTTCACTAAAAATAAGGTCATGGCATGTGCTTGAGCAGCCTGACGCACATTTTGTTTGTACAATCATACCTTTTCCCTTAGGGACTGTGGCTCTTCTCTGTTGAAGAGCAGTGCACTGTTTCAGAGTGACGCCTAAGTCCTACAGTAAGACTCTGAGAAGCTACCGAGCCTCTACTTCTTTGGGGTTGCGGGACGGGGAATAGTCCCTGGGGTCTTGTGTGGTGGTGAGGGGTGTAGTCCTTCTGGGAGATGCTGGCCGGGCATTAGCAGCTGGCACCAGCGGTGGAGGCGCACTGAGAGCAGCAGTTGGCGGTGTCCTGTTCAGTGGCCCATTGTGACCAGTGGAGGGGCTGAGTCTGGGGTAAGGCATGCCCCCCAGAGGAGACATGAAGGGAGGCATATGGGGTAGGTGTCCCTCCATGGGGGACTGGTGCAGCTGGTGCAGTCGGGCCCTGTCCAGCTCCTCCCTCAGGTGAAGGCGCTCCCTCTCCTCAGCCTGCAGCCTGATCCGCTCGTGCTCCCGCCGCACCTCCATTAGGTGCTCGTGGTGCGAGTAGTCATGTGCTTCTCGCTCGCGGTAGGCCCGCTCCTGCTCATACATACTGGGGAAGCGATGTCCCTCGGCCCGGAGCTGGAAATCCATACGGCGCTGCAGGTCCAGGCTACGGTACGCCTCTCTGAGAGGATCCCAGGGGAAGGCTGGATGAGGAAGGCGCTCTCTTCCAGCCAGAGGACTCACCCCCATAAAGGGGGCCATACGCGCCCTATCCAGGACGTTCAAACTGCTCATCTGAGGCACTGCACTCATGGAGAGGGGCAGAGAGTGTGCCATAGGAACACCGTGTAGTCCTGATGCAGCCATGTCACTGCCTCGTGGTGAAGGCAGAGGGGGCTGCTGGGATAGAGGGGGGTGGTGGTGATGAGGGTTTAAGGACTGGGACATTTGAGCAGAGAGAGTCTGGGACAGCGGCTGTGAGGCTGGTTCAGAGCTCACCACCATCACCTCCTGCTCCTCCTTTCTCTCCTCCTTAATCTTCATGTCATGTTTGACCTTGTGGAGCAGCTCAGTGGGCGCAGGCTCCTTCCTGTCATTGTCCTTCAGAGTAGGTGGCGGTCCTGTCATCTTTAGGCTCTGCTCATTGATCACTGCTTTGGAGTATGGAGAAGGTGAACGTTGGGCGGTTTTAATGGAGTCCTCTGAGGACCTCCTCTCCAGCAGCTCTTTACTGGGCGAGCGGCTCTCCTTCACCTTTACGTCGGCCATGTCTCTGTGGCGTTCCAGAACATCCTTGTCACCATCTCTGACACGGTCCACGCTGCCACTATGGTGTCGTCCTGAGTCGGTGGAGTTCTGGCTGTTGGAGCGGATCAGGTTGCTGATCTGGTAACTGACAGGCGCAGAGGCAGGAGACGAGCGGCTGGAGTGGCGGTTCCTATCCACAGAATCCCTGCAAAATACAATGATGAGAAAAATTATTAACAATATGTGGACAATTTCAGAGCCCCTATCCAACATCCCTGCACCGCCTACCCAGGAGCAGCTCAGGCCTGTGCTCACGCTCCTCACTCCCGGTGAAAACAAACACGTTCAGAGCTGCTCATATGGAATACACACTTCTAGCTTTTATCAATGCCGTTGCGCAAACGTTTCTGGAGTTTTCAAATGTCTCGATGAAGAAAATGTTTCTTTGGATGTGAAAGAGAAACGACAATTTCAAGTTTCGAAGTGAGGACACGATGCGAGAGAAGTTGGAGTTTGTGGTGGTGACCAAATTGAGATTGTATTGTGTATTGAGATTAGAAGCTGCAGCAACTACTAACTTTAATAATATAAATACACTAATGCTGATTATGTTACTAACGTTACACGTTTCATAAACAAAACACTTGCGACAAAACACTCCTCATGTCAGCGCTATGTCAGAAACAGCACACTTTATTCACCATCAAATGTTTTCATCATGTTTTACATTTATGTTGACTGGTGCGATAGTACTTTGTAAATTATTTCTTGGCATGTTTTCAGAGAGGCATTTTAGCCTTGGAGCTGTGTTTTGGTGGAGTTTGCTTTAGGGGAGGTCTGAATTCATTCCACAGGCTTTGGACCGGAAACTGAAGACTCATTTTTAAGTAGTTTTAGATCAGTATTTCAATGATTAAAGTGCTAATGTACGTGTGTAATATATTCTCACAAAATGCCAAAAAAAAGCATACAGTATATGTCTCCTTAAGATTTTTTCACATCGATTGAAAAATGAATGGTTGTTGTATGTCCTTACCTATGCATAGTTAAAGTGAACAGTATAAACCTATTTAAAGAGACACGATTGACGACATAAATGTAAACAAATCTGTAGCACCGCGATGTACACACTTTGTGCTTAGAAGGAGTCCGGTGATGGAGGTTTAAAAATGTGGAGACAGTTTCGCGTTCTCATTATAACTCAATAAAATCCAGGAAATATAAGGGGCACTTATGCAGTCGAAGAACTATCAAAGTGAACAGGATTACTCAATACTGTGTCAATAAAGCAAAATACAACTACATGTTTTAACGATGTAACAATGTTGTAAATGGTTAAAAGCTCAAAAAACAAATTTTGTCAGAAAGGTCTTGTTTAACAGACCACCATTTGAATAAATACAGGGTCTGTATCAAGTCGGTATCATGACTCACCTGTCCTTGTCCTTCTCCTCTTTGCCGATGGAGGAGTCTCGCTTCTCCCTCTCCCTCTCCCGTTCCCGCTCTCGCTCTCTCTCTCGCTCGTGGCTATTGGCTGAACTGCTCCTCTCGGCGTCTGTGGATTTGGGCCATTGCGGCGGTGTGGGGAAAGATGGCGGCGTGCGTCGAAGTCTGTTCCAGGTGTCGTGGTGCGGGCTGCCGAACGTGGATAGACCCGGGGGCCCCTCCTTGCTGCCAAAAACACTGTTGGACCCTGGAGAGGGAAGGGACAGGCGTGGGAGCCACTGTAAGTTAATTGGACACAAAACCCTCTTGAGGACATATAAGATGAGAAAGATTCGACAACAAAAGCCGCTTTAGTCTTTGTCTGTGGAGGCTCTCACACTGAAGCTGTTTGAAAGAGTTGGAGGTTAATGGCTCCCCCACCAACAGAAAAAAACTACTCATTTGCTTTTAGACTAAAGCGCTCTTCCCTCCCTCTTGTTTTTCATACCGGATGAACAGGGGAGACTCTCTTGCCCTCTGGAGTGGGGCTGTGAAAAGCCAAGAGGGACCTTAAAATTCCACGGCATGCCTATTGCAATCACTTTTCATTCTCACAACAGGCTGACCGAATTGGCACACAAGAATGGGGGATGAAGAGAAAAAGAGTGGAAGGTAGGAAGGAAGGATGCAGGGGGGAAAGAGAAAGCCCTTCATGGTGCTGCCGCAGAAGGGGCTCGTCAAGTAATTAATAGATGAATTGCCACCAAACGGTGGACCCAGGAGTGCTTGTTGGCAGTAGCAGAGCCAGATTAAAGCCAGGCTGCTAGGGACATGGCTGGGAGATGGCGTGGAGGCAGGAGGAGGTTTGCTGTGGTGTGGTTTACTTGTTGAGCGTCCCTCAGCTATGCCTGCTTTGACATAAAAACTGGAGCTAAGTGCCTTGATATTTTTTTTTCCAACTCTCCTGTCTGTCCCTGTGGTCTGTCTCTGTCCCGCTCTGTTTTGTTACTGGCCACAAGGGCTGGATCGAAGCATGAGAGGGGGCCAGCGCTTACCAAGCGAGGGGTTGCCTAATCCTCCGAAGGCACTGCTTGAAAGGTTGCCGAGGCCGCCAAAGGAACTGGAGCGACTGAAAGGATCTGCAAAATGCCAAACAGGGATTAGCAAAAGCGGGGGCCGTCTACTGGTGCTCACCCAGCCCTGGCCCGTTCCACTCCGCTTTTCTCTTACAAGCGAGCTGTGTGTGGCTTTGCTGCTGCTGTCCTAACGCTCTGCCTGGTAATCCCGCTGCAGCCAGGACTCAAGGATTCAGGATTTACTGGTGTTAAAAGGAGTGGAGAGTCTGTGACCCTGCCCGGGACACTGTGCAATTTTTAGGAATGTGATTTAACATTATGGGGAAATGGCAAGTCTATCATTTTTTTTTTTACTTTTTAGTGCAGACGTGACACTGTTTATTCATCTTAACAATTTCAACTCATAAATCTGCAATGTGCGATAATTAAAAGATTGCTTTTGACACTCATAGGTCAGGACAGGACATAAAGTCGTAACAAATACTTATTACTGTGTACATTACCCTGACAGAGATCAATTAAGTTTTAAAATATCCCAAACTAAGTCAGAAGAAAATATAATAGTTAGATAGAACAAAAATGTTTCATCAGCGATAGTACCTTTACCCCAGCTTTTATAAAAATCACATGAAGGAACAACGCTGGTAAACAATGTCTGAGCAATCTAACATGTTGCTAAGCTGTGAGTCACACTGTACTCTGAAAAACTGCCTATCTCTCCACAAATGTGAACTCAAACTGAATTGAATGGCTGAATGGACACCCTATTAACCTTGAAATGAACTTGAGGTCATGCTCGGAAATAACTAGGCTTCGAATTGAGCTGTTATGTCTAAAAATGGTGGTGAGGAAGGAGGGAAAGGGCGAGAGGGAGAAAGATGAAGAGAAAAAGGAAATAGTAGTTTCAAATATATTGAAAGTGGGGTTACTTACACTTACCTGCCAAATGGCTAGGAGGCAGGAAGCCGCTGGGATGAGGTGCAGGGCCATAGGGCTGAGCTGCTGGGTGACCTGCACCTAAAAACAAGAAATATGTGGAAATATTTTCACTGTTAAATATTATATTAGAAACTGTGGAAGCTATACTTTAAGTTAGATGGACAGGCAATCACAGAACATGCACACAAACTATCAACTGAACTGATATCTGATCTGATGCTCCGTGTTGGCATGACTCTAAAGTGGCCCATTGAGGTCATCTCCTAAAAGTGTAACTTTCTGGTCCTCTCCAGCAGAGTGTAGTAAGCATTGCCCATATTCCATGAATTGTTAATGAATTAACCAATTACAGGAGTGCCTCTGACACACCACTGCATAATTACTAGTCAAAGGATGTTCGCCTCTTTGTTGCCCTCCAACGCAGGGCAAATCAGTCAATTACCTAAGCGAGAGTCATCCATATTCATAGACATATCTGACACCCCTTACTGGCAAAACATTTGCTACAAAAGCACTATAATTAAGTGAACGCTACATGAGAGGAGAGAAAAAATTACACCATTTCATTACAGAGGTAGCTTCAACATGCAGTTTTAAATGTTCATTTGCATAAAGACAAAAATGGCTTTGGCAGGCTTTCAGGCTGCGGTGTATGAACGCTAGGAATAATTTGTTATATTTGATTTGACTGACCTGTGGAAGAGAAGAGCGGCCGCGCCAGGTCGTGTGGGTAGGGGAACCCCGGGAACACTCCGGGGGCTGGCGGTCGGCTGAACAAGTCCAGCTTGCCGTTCATGTCAATTTTGTGAGGGTCGAGCTGCATTTGCTGTAGCAGAGATAGAGAGAGAGACAGCGAGGCAGAGAGGCAAGAGAGAGGAAAGAAGGGCAGAGCAGGATTTTAGGTTGGCAGGCAACAGCGACAAACATTTCTGACAATAGAGTGAGAGGGATTTATCTTGGGCTTCACTGGGTGAGAGATCAGAGGAAGACAGGCACGTAAACAATAGCCCTATGTCTCTAATTCTGGCCAGTGTTTTATAACAAATATGAGTAAGCTGATTAGGGAAAACTAATCCTCTGTAACAAGGGTTCATGGTCCGAGAAGGACTGACAGCAGCAGGCCAGAAGCATTAGCCGCATTCTACGGGCAGGGCCATACTTTGCTCTGCTTGAGTATTTGCAGGAATTTTACACACGTCTGGTTTCAGCCATTGTTAAGCAGGTTATGAAAGTTCTCTCAGAAGACAAGGTAAAGCTCTTGCTATGGGTTAAACACTTATTTTAGTGTCGACCAGAAGTTTATGATGTGTATTTACTGTATCTCTGGGATTAAAAAACAGAAGTGACTAGAACTTCTCTTGTCCATTTCACTCACCTTCATTTTCTGTTGGTGGTGATAGATCTGCCATGCGATCTGGACATGCACTGCACACCACTTGCCAGGCTTCTAAAAAATAAAATAAAAAAAAGAGAGACTGTGGTCAGCTAGTTTAAAACTGAAAGCTAAAACTTGAAATTGATAGATGCATCAACACTTTCTGGCCAAAAGACAAAACTACGGATTTTGTAGATGTAACCCTGACCTTCCCCCAAAGAGAGAGTCGCATGACCTTTATTATTGTTTATAACCAGAAAAGTAGGTGAAAAAATAGGTGAAAAGAATTAATAGATAATTCAGTGACTTACCCTTACTGACGTTCTGAATGGGTCGGTTATCTGTGAACAATAAACATTACATGAATATTTTCCCCCCAGCTTTTTAGTGGATTGTAAAACCAAATCCATACAATGCAGTGTCTACCATATTGTCTATACGTAGACCATCTAAACAAGATTGTGTTATTTTTGCTTGTGTGCCTTTTCTTTCTTTTACTTGCTCTCTCTTACCCTTGGATCTTTCTGTAGAAGTGTGTGAGGTACGGCTCCAGGACGTCCTGCTACGTCAATGGGATTTGATGCCTGCAAAAGAACAAAATAAAATACAATAATTATACAACAATACACTGGCCCGCTGGTGTGTATAAAGTAGCCCTGATGTTTAGAGCCTGGAAATCCATCCCAGTAACCTTACACCCTCTCTAAGCACTATCGTTCAATAAAACCCACTGTATCGCTGACGTCAGGAGATAAAACTGCAATGATGCTGCTAGTGCTGGGCTTTAGCACACCAGCACATCTGTGATCTCTCTGATCTCCTCTTTAAGTCTTCGGAGCGCAAGTGCCTAGATCAGCCGCTTTAATCCGTCCCGCATCAAGAGGAGGAAGATTGCGCTATAGGGGCAACGTGGGTCAGCAGCAACTACAAACAAACACAGGCACGTCCCACGCCCTGCCCTCCCCACAGTGCTCTCAGTGAATACTTAACAGGGGCTTTAGGCATATCCGCGTTTTCCTTCAACCATCTGGAGGTGCCTTCAGAGACAAAAAGGGCCCCGCCATGACTAACCCCGCTGGGAGAGCGGCAGAAGGATTTAGGGCAGCTTTGATTGGTGGCTTACACCAGGTCACGACCACTGGGCCTTTGCCAGACAGCACTGTTTATACTGGCTTTCTTTGTGTTGACTATGATCTTACAGTCAGGTAGTATAAATGAAAATAAATATATATCAGTTCTTACTTAGTGTTTTATTCTATTTTAGTATGGACATGTAAAGCCACACTACACACTACACTAATCAATTTTATATGCTTCGTCGCACGAGCCATTAAAACAGGCCTGGAACACCAAACACGTGCCTATTGATCATTCAGAACCTAGCTTTGCAATGGGTTATCAAAATATAGCAATATATAACAAATAAATAAATCTCATGTTTGGTGACCTGTTGTCAAAGCAAATCAGCAACAATTCCTACTGCCAGTGAAGTTACAAGTTTCAGGATTCAAATAATTCAAATAAATGTTTGGTGGAAATGTTATGAAGTGTGTTTTTAATTCAGCAACTGTGTGAAATAAGAGGAGGGCTTTATTCTTCCTCAAAGCTAATCACATTCATTGTTAGTTTTTCAAAATGGCTGACTGTGACGTGCAAACGGCTGATGGAAAAAAATCTGTATTTACATTATGTGTTCAAAGTTATCGTCTTCTTTACACGCAGCATTTTCATATTGTCAAATGGTGCAGATATAGTTGCCAACAAACCAGGTGCGCTGGTTTCTTTTGTTTTGTGCATAACTAGCTCGAAGACACAGACGCCTGAAAGCTCCCGCCATATGGCGTATTAATCATCTGATTTGACAACTTACATGCAGATTAGCCCTTATTGCTGCCATTTATCTCATACAGTGCGTGAGTAAACCGATGAAATGTACACATCAGGGCAATCTCTCAACATTGGCTCCAGATGTCTTTGTTTAGACACACATTGTTACAAGATTTGCATTTGTGGGAGACAGTGCCCATGCTGCTGCATGTGGAGGCTGTGGGTGAGCGAGAGGGCTGACCTTGGGCTGGAAGGCTCCCTGCAGCGAGCTGAAGGGTCCTGAGTGCGGGATCAGCGGGGGCATGCCTGGCATAGTGGGGGGGTACGAGGGGAAGAACTGAGGAGAGAGACACCGAGGGACACGTCAGTCAAACAAATGCACCCAGTCGGACACAACCACAATAATGCTAGCAAGCAGCATTCAAGGCAACAACACAATATTAACACATTTGTGGGCACCGGCAAATACTTATTTCATGAATGAATGAATGAATGAGTTTATTTGAACATGTAAGCTACACAAAGTGGCTGTTGCACAATAATGTGGACAGAAAGACAAATCAAAACATCTGTTTTTTTTACAAGTTGACATGTCCAAAAGGAGTGGGAAGAAGTACAACTTATTTAATCCCACCCCTTTTCCTAAATAGTCATACGTAATAACTTAAATTTCCTGTTGCTTTGAATGTACAATTAAAATAATACTCAAAACATGCAACAAGAAGACATCACACAATTAGCAAGTTGACAGATCACCGTTTTAATATTTCAAGAAAATAATTTCTTTGTATTTCTTTTTAAACTTTTTCATGCTTGAACATTGTTTTAAATCTAAATTTAGATTATTCCATAGGTTAACACCTGCCACCGAGACACAAAAACTTAAAAAAAAAAGAAATGCTTTTGTATATTGTTTGGTAAGGATTTCTGAGCTGCTTGATAATCTACAAGGTCTTTAAATTTAATAACATTTGACTTCAAGAACAGTATCTTTATAAAACCTAATTGTTTGTCCATCATTTATACGCAACAAAGTTATGCTGGGTGTGTTGCCATAGTAACAATGCGCACCATCCCTGTGTCTGGTTAAGGTTAGGCACAGGCCAGAAATATGAAGGTCAGGAAAATGGTCTTGGCTAATTGACTTTTCATCACATTCATAATCTGAGCAGTAATGTAATCACTATTTTGGTGCTTACATTATTAATAAATGATGAGGAATGCTTTGTAAATGTTTTTCAAATGATGAATTTAGTATTTACCAACGCTTTACAAATCCTTTGAAGTGTGAAGTCAGTATAAAGAGTTACCACACTCCAATGCAGAAACAGATTTGATTTTCCATGTGCACTTAAATAAAACAAGACTTACATTTGAATGTCTGATGAAGGGATTGTCCAGCTTGGGGGTGTATTTGTCGAACTGAAAGAGATAAGCGAGGACAAATTAACAAAAAGTCCACACATTTTTCTCCCACAAAGCTGACTATTTTCAGATGAAAAAATAGACACATGATAAACATGAGCACTGGTTTGATGAGAAGCGCAGAGCCCTGGAGTGAAGCAGCTGGCTTGCACCAGTCATGGGTTTATTTCCACCGCACGGTCAGATAGGCAGCTAAATCACTAACAATATGAGCACTTGAGCGGGCTGCCCACATGAAGACAACCTCCATGATTTTCCAATTGAGCGTGCGGCGATTGGGTGTGGAGGTACAGTTTCAAAATCAACCCTTTCAAACCAGACCCGTTTTGCCTATACACTGGAAAATGTGCCGAAATCTGAGTCTAATTGCTTTGGACTGCAATAACAAGACCAAATGTTATAGATGAGACAGGGAGGCAGAGGAGACGCTTTGCTTGTTTTGGGTTTCAGATTTACCCTCGTAACAGAGCAATTCCTTGTGCTCAAATTCATGGAAAGATTATATAGAGCCCCTTGTGTGAGTCTAATGAATGAAACTGGATCAAGCTGATGACATTTGCGATGGTTAGCAGCTAATTCAGGACAGCCCGGTGCAAAACGAATGCGAGGCTGGAACGATGAAATCACGCCAGGAAACATTTGTGATTCAAAGCTTGTGCCGGCCAGAGAAATTATAATAAAAATTGCAATTTGCCATATAATAGAACTTATGATCTATGAAAAAACGGCTTGCGAGCTTGTCCTGAACACATGGGAATTGAGTGGGAAAGCTGAGAAGGAGAGGACACAGAGGAGAGAACTGCGTGTGTTGACCTGAAGATGGATGAATAGAGACTTCTGTTCATAAGCCGCCGCCTCTCTATTTTAAAAACAGGCTAATTACAAGTGACAGTAAGTTATTCCTTTTCCGCAAATACACAAACCATTTGCAGGTACTTTTTGCGAGTGTTTTCACAAAGCGCTCTTGGCAGGCACATGCATTTTGGGCTTACATAAAACAGAGAAATGAGCGGGTATGAATCAGTGTTTTTCTGTGCGGTGTTGCCACATGGCGGGGCGGAGGGGGCCGAGCCCGGGGCTGGCTGGGACGCAGGCTGTGGGTCAGGAGCCCTCGGGTGAAGCAGAGCCTTTCACATCTGCACTCAAAATGGCAGCAGCGGCACTGATGGTGTTGGCGGCCTGTTTGTGGGCGATAATAGGCCCAAATCAAAGACAGACGGCCCATTGAGGGGAACCGGCGAGCCTGCTTCCGAGCTCATTAAACGACTCCTCTGCATTTCTGAAGCCACGGCCTGTTTAATGTCTGACACTCGCAGAAGGATTCCGGACGCTTTATAGCCTTGTAAAAAGTAAAGAATAAAGCCAGCACATGTAATTTATAATGCCTGTCAAGAGTTTTACAGTAAACAGCTTTGACTAATTAAAGCTTAATATTTCATCTTACAACAATTAAGACTATTCCCTGTCCAACGACAAAGCTGGGGCAAGGGGGCGGAGGAGGAAAGATACTCAGTGCTGCCATTTGGCAAGCCAGCTGCTTGAGGGCATTGAACAATAAACAAATAGAGGCTTCATAATTTCATTAATTACAGCCATTAGCCAAGGGCTGTTACATAGTTTAAATGACATAGGGCGTCTACATAGCAGGCAGAAAGGAAAACACTGGAGATAGATACATTGCACTATACTGGGTTTGCCCTTTTATGATGAACAGTAAAAAAAAAACAACCACAACATTACGATTCCAAGCCTTTCTAAGAAAATAACACACAGCAGAAAAAGAGCTTTGTTTCACTTAGAGAGACACGGCACATGTTAGCATCAAAACATTTTCAATTAAAAACATGGCAGAAGACATTAGCAGCAAATCCCAGGGTAAGAATGCTGCATTTAAAGTATAGACTAAGAGCAGCATTAGTGAGATCAGGAAGTGGCCCTTTTCATCTTCAAAGAGAGCGGTGTGTCTGGTACATAATCTCCCCCATGTTAGGGAAAGTGGGCTACATAGCTGCGCGTGTGTTGGCTGTAGACCTAAACAGTGTAAATACCTTTGGCTTCGATTCGCACTGTACAGGAAGGGGATAATCATGAAGCCTTAATCACAGGTCACAACATGATGGATTAGATCTATTAGGCTAATGCCAAAAGCTACAAATGAAGGCCCCAGCTGAATGGACTGTCAGTGATCACCGGGCGTTTGAAATGACTGATGAATAGTCATATCTTTCCCCTCATCTAAGAGTCTGACCTCCAGTCCCAGTCGGCGCACGGAAGCAATTAGACAAATGATCACAACAGTTTCGCTGTGATGTCAGCCCCGTCTCTATCCGACGGGCCGACGTGAGTCACTGTAAGAGCTAGAAATCAGTGGACTCGCTGAAAACTTTCATACACACACACACCCTGAAATCTGTGTGCGCTTATTCATGTCTGGAAACAAGCTAAACATTCAGAGCTATTACCAACGTGTGCATATGTGACCAATTTGCAAAACTGCCTGGAGAAAAGCTTTTTATTTTGATCTTTGGCTAAAGTCAAGGGCTAAATGAAAACTTTAAATTAGATTAGGAAATGCTTTCTTATTTGGGAGGAATGAGTCAGACGTTGGCCCCTGTGTCAGTGATGCATATGCTAATGTTTTTGTTAGCGGTGTTACATCAAAGAAGTAGTGTGCAGCGGTTGCCTTTCTGAAATCAGTGGTCGCCAGTGGCCCCTCGACGCAACCTATTGTGTTCTGTTTGAATGGTCCCAGCTTCAATGCAGCGTCAATGGTACACTGGTAGATCAAAGGCAATTTATATCATGTTTTGAAGGATGGTTTGCTACAATCGGGGACTACACTTGTGGGCAACAGAAAAGTGTGGCTGACTGAAGAGAAAACTGGGAGGGGTAGTTAATGGGAACTATATTTACTTATCCTCACATTTCGGGCTGGGGTACGCACCATGGGGGGTGCGGTGGGCGGGGTGAGGATGGCCGGGGGCAGACTGGGGAAGGGCGTGAAGGTGTGCTGGTGGGTGTGTTGGTGCTGGTGCATGTGCTGGTGTTGGTGAAACTCTGCCCTCAGGAGCGACACAGGCCCCCGGCCCCGCTCCGAACTCTGAACCAGGAAGCGGTTGTTCAGCTCCTGCCTCAGGAGGTCATGCTCTGCAAGAAAGGAGATCGAGGAAACCAAAAAAGGGGGGGAGGGAGGGGGCAAAAGGAAAAAAAGGGACGGCGCCCAGTCAGTTAACAAGAAGTAGAAAGAGGAAATAGTCACCTGGCAATCTCTGTTTCTCCAGCTCATGCTGTGAGGGTTTTCTACGTGGGGACTCATTGGTGGAGGTAAGAGAGTTGCCTGTGACAATGTGCCAATCAGAATCCCCGAATGAGGCTGGCAATACATGATTGGTTGGTTGAATGATATCAACAGGCTGGTATCTAAAGACAAGAGAGAACCAAGAGTCATCCCAGCAGAAAACACACACACCTATTAGAAGGGGACGCCCATCAGCGCTGGAGACATTATTCTCCCTAGTGCAGCATCACACAACGATGTTTTTAAGAGTCCAATCATGGATAAGAGTGTAATCTGGGGCCCACATCACTGAAGTGCTGCTGCTGATGTCTCCAGCTGTGATGACTGTCCAGCCCTTCTCCTACAGTGACAGCTTGTGTAAATAACATGCAGTGGTCATGTGATAAAATGGACCATCTTGCATTTGTCTATGACGGGAACGAAAGTCTAATACTATCATTATCTATGTGTATGATAATTTTAGCTGCTTACTAACCAAATGTGAGGATATCATTTAAGTCATGAATAGAAAAGCAACATCATAGAAGTAATGAAATGGCACTTACCTGATTCAGTCAAGTTCAGCCCCATCTTACACATTTACTGACATTGACAATAACTAGTACTACAAATACAAATACTACTATGCTGCTAAAACTAGTGCATGGTTCAAATTAAGACTATTTTCTATAATATGTCAGATTATTCTAGTAGAAGTGTTGAAGTGTGAGATAAAGTGCTTAGTGTACCTGGGTAGGGTGTGCCGGCAGGGTGCCCGGGCACCACTAAACTGTTGGTTGGTAAAGTCGGTGGAGGCGGCAGTGCTGCTGGGGTTGCAAACATGGCCGGATGGCGATGGACGGGGCTCCGTAGGGAGGAATAGTGCGAGGTAGAGAGGTTGGCTATGGACAGAGGCAGAGAGGGCACTGACGAGGGCAGCCCGCTGAGGTGGTGGTGGTGGGGCGAGGGGGGCAAGTGGTGTTTGGGAAGGCCCACGGGACTGCTGTTGTGGCTGTGGAGGAGAATAGGTAAGAAAATATTCAAGCCCTATACAATAGATATAGCCCACAGACGTCTTAATAACTTTGCTTACTGTTCACTTGGAACACTGCGGCCGACAATTTACTTTGACAGTGTAAAAAAGATTTTCCAATAAACCTTACAGGGCACAATATGAGGCGAAATGAGTCGAGCTGGCGTGATATGTACCAGCGGGTCTCAATGAAAAACAGTAAATCTGACAGCTGCTTATTGAATGTTTGTGCAGCTCAAATCAATATCCAGTGAAATAGACGGACCATTACTGTGTTCATATAGATTTCTCTGTGTTAATGAGGACACTTTTCAATATAATACACTAATAAATACAAAAGCTGTAATGGTGCCATGGTGAAGATGTAATTAATTAAGAGAAAATCTACTTTGCATAAATGCACTTTCTACATCAGTCTCGTTGTGGTACAGGTACAGTTGGAGGTACAAGAGCATTTTGAAGTCCTGGTTTATAAGAGGTTATGCGTGTTATGTCATAACGTAGCAACAGTATGGCAATTAGCAGTACATCACAGCAGCAGCCACCAATGAGCGGAAAGTTTGAATTGTTGTTTATTGATTTGCAATGTTGAAGATTCTCTTTAAACAGTGCATGTAGCTCACCTGTAATCGTGCAGGCTGCTGTACAGTGGGTGATGGTGGCTGATGATCGGTCGGGAGTGGTGCGTTGGCGGTGGTAGAATTCGGGGGTCCTGGTGCGCGTGTGGGTGGAGTGTCGGGTGGGACAGGGGGTGAGGTGGCGCCCTCAGCAGGGGAGGGGTGGAGGGGAGCAGGGGCAGAGGAGGCTGCGACTGCTCCTTCTTGACACTGCTGAGGGGGGGTGGTGAGGACAGTCGGAAC
>OMNZ01109923.1:31118-42047 GCA_900303255.1 Lesueurigobius sanzi
TGTTTTTAAAAAATCTTATTTTATATATATATATATATATATATATATATATAGTATATATATATATTTTTTTTAATTTACATGTGGACAAGGAAGTGGTCTTTGCCCTGCACTGGACAACAGGAAGTTAGCATGCACAGAGCCTGCAATATAGGTAAGGTAACAAGGTAAAAAATACCAATTATTGGAACTTTTACTTTACTTAAGTAAACTTTATGATGAATACTTTTTACTTTTACTTCACTACATTTTAGAGCCTGTATCTGTACTTTCTACCCCACTACATTTTTAAATTGGGTTAAAAGTAAAAGTATTTTATTTTCAAAGTGATGAACTGGTTTAGTCCCAATTTAGACTTGGTTTAGTGGTTTACTTCTTTAAACACTTAGACAGGTTACTCCTTAGATCTGGTTCGGACCTGGTTTAGACCTAGTTTAGACCTGGTTTAGTTCTGGTTTAGAGCTAGTTTTGCCCTGGTTTTGATCTGAGTTAGTGGTTACCTGCACATTAAACTCTTAAATACTTTTACTTTTTACTGCAGATTTAGTATCAGATACTTTCACTCAAGTACATTTTTGGTCCTGTATCTGCACTTTTATTTAAGTAAGAATATTGAGTATTTCTTCCACCACTGTTGAGATGGGATGCAATTCCTCATAAACTTACTTTTGATCCTGTACGGTTGGAATGCAAAACATTCCTAGAATACGATCTATAAAACTACCTTAGAGAGACTCAACGGAGGTTGTGCATTTTCATACTCGTGACTGCCACCTCTGGCCGTCCGTGTAACTGCAGTCTCCATGTTAAGCTCGTGAATGACTGCTGCCTCGGCCCAAACAACTTTAGAGTGACGGTGCAGGCTTATAGCGGCAATTGAGTGGGATAGGCGTGGGCTCACAGTACAGCGCGGGACATTGCTGGAGCATGTAGGGGGTGGAAAATATATATATATATTTTTAATTTTAACTTCTGTAGAGTCCCTTTAATGTACTAAATTGCAACAAACCAATTTGAGCTTGAGGACAAAGTTCTTTAAGGACTTTTTAAAATGAAATCCATTGATGCAATGACTAGAGGGGCTAACCTGTTTCTGCAGCCAGATACACACAAACGCTATGCTACACCACTGTAATCTTTGTAAGGTATTCCCTTTGAAGCTACTGTTGGAAACCTTTTTAGTCTAAACACACACCTGCCAACCTGCAAATGGCCCGACAACACGACCGGAATGAGACGGGGGGCCCTGGAGAACCCCGCGCCTCAGACTAAACCACTCGGTGAACGAATGCCGCGCATGCAAATAAGCGTGTTACATAAATTACCTGGCCAATGCTGACATCAACGCCATACAGAGCAGCCAGGGAAATTCAACCTGTATGCAAAATAGCCTTTTCAGATTAGATATGAGGCTATGCAAAGGAGAGGGTTGAAGGCTAAGAGGAGCTTTAGGGTACTGGCTGTTCTCATTTACTAGGCAAACAGTGCGGTGCCCTGGCTTCACGAAACTGCCAAGGCATAAACAGACATTGAATGATAAAAAAGGGACACAAACAGACAGATATGTAAATACAGTGGGGGTATGCAGAGAGAGACGTTGGGAGATATGAGCGAGAGCAAATGGCGGGAGTAAAGGTCCAATTTTAGACCTATTGCAAGTGTTTTTGGAGGAACTTTGGGCTTATCTTGCAGTAGGATTTGCCGGTAAGTGTCATTGTTGTGCTATAACATTTCATTTTCATTTTGATACTCTGTTTTGTTTAAAAAAAAAAAATAATTTGGTTTAATATCAGAGATTTAAATGTTGGCGAGATCTGTGCCGCAGTTCAGCTTGCAATGATTTGTGTTTTGAACCTCTCCAGACAAGCAGCCAAGGCAGAGCTAACAACTAACGGACTGTGGAGGACAGCTCAGATACATGGCAGAAGGTGGGAAGAGGCAGGTTTGCCAATCAGCACTTCATTGCTGTGAGGTATTCAGTCATAAAACAGGCAGGGTGATTTCAACAAAATGATTTTACACGAGCGCGACAGAAGGGCTGAGCTGTGTTGTGCTAATAATAAAATGATGGGAGAAATTTGCAGTCGTTTGCTTTGCCACACACTATTTAATCTGCCTTGAGCGTCTCCAAGCTGGTAAGGAGACAGGAGCCAAACAGGCAGCGTTTTAGCAAATCACTCTGAGATGTTAATGGGACAGTGGACGAGACAAGAGCTGTCCAAGATAGTCGCAGAGTGGAGGCAGCTGGCACATTTCAATTATGTCCCTCTGTCTCCCACAAAAAGAGGGGATGGCAACTAAATGGGCATTGCCGCGGCGCTGTAACACGTTTATAGTTGAAGCCCAGGCAGATATTGAGAACCTAATACTCATTTTAGAAAGCTGGCAGCTGAGAGTGGAGATAAATCAGTTTCCCCGCACATATCACAAGTCTGGCCATATGGCACAGGACAAGTGCCATTCACTTCTTATGGAGCATATGCAGCAGGATATAGGGCTGTGCGGTGACTAGATGTGAGGGAAAAAACAACATAATAATTGGATGGAAAGATCCTCATTGTTCCTGTCTTCATTATTACCTTAGTTTTACGCTGTAACCTTCAGTATTGTCTAATAGCTGTGATGCTAAAGCTGTCTAGTGCTCTCAATGTCAAGGCCCATCCCCCCGGGGGGCAGCTATCAGTCTCAGCTTTTCACGAGACTGTCCGGTCATCTGAGGTCAACACCAATGGACACTCCTAAATAAAGGATGGTCATCTTCGAGCTTTCAACAGAGAGTCTAATGGCTCCTTGGACACGGCCCACCCTGCCCTGCTGGTATGTGACCCCTTTCA
The DNA here is from genome assembly GCA_900303255.1 of Lesueurigobius sanzi. Taxonomy (NCBI): domain Eukaryota; kingdom Metazoa; phylum Chordata; class Actinopteri; order Gobiiformes; family Gobiidae; genus Lesueurigobius; species Lesueurigobius sanzi. Next base: position 33,953 of record OMNZ01109923.1, read on the forward strand.
CTGCAGCTGACCCCGCCCTGACCCCTGACCTGCCTGGCTGCTGGAGTGAGACGACCAACAGAGCGGCGAGAGGCAGAGAAGCTGTTTGAAGGGGAGCCATCAGGAGTTATTTGTGCTCTGCGGCAGGCCCTAGCCTTATCATTTCATTAATTAGCGTGGCACGCCTGCCTGATGGACTTGAACGCCGCAGTAGCAGCTGTCTCAATTGATTACGGCAGCGGCGTGGCCTGCAATTATTGTAGTGACTGGAGACAACGCCTGCCACTTCTAATAAAGGACTTAGCTCCCGCTCCACATCGCAGCTCAGCGGTAGGAGTATGGTGGCAGCCTCTCTGTGTTTGCTATACCTTTAAGACCTTTTCAAAGCCGCTCCGCATGCTGCTGTGGAGCTCAGTGTGGGCTGCAGTTCTTCAACAGCGTGTCAGCTTTACTTAAGCTCGCCAAACGCCTCAACAGTATCACTGCGGCTCCCCACAGGAAAGCATCCTCTATTAGCCCACCAGCTGGCTCACAATCCGCAGAGAATGGCTACAGAGGGAGAAAAGCAAGCGAGACCGAGAGAGAATGATATGTAGGAGACACAAAGACACAGAGATTTAGCCAAAAGCTTCAGGTCCAAGTAGAAATGTAGGGAATGAGCTCTTAGCAATGTAAACAGAGGCACAGCTCTGCTGCCTCGCTTCATGTAACAACACGCATGAAGCCCACATGCTGTAAGTGGATATAATATTATCTTTCAGTGCCGCACTGATTTCTTCTCAATGGAAGTGAAATGGCTGGGTGAAAATCCTTCAACAAATCCTAAGTGGCATGACAGTGGGCTGAGAAAGCCTGCATGTCTTTTCTTTCCTCCACCTCCGTCTCCATTTTAACTCCTTACTCTAAAAACAAAGCAACAATTGGAGGCTGACAGCTTGCAAACGTCCACCATTCCTCATCCAGTGTTTTCACAAAAGCAGCCACTGCAGTTTAGTGCAGTGAAAAGAGGAAGGACAAACATCATCGTGGGCCAATCATTTTCTCTTAAGTGTATGGGACACATGTGGGTCTGCCAATGTTTTACTGCTGTTTGGATAAGACCACTCACCTGCTGCATGCAAATAGAAACAGCCATTTCCACAATACCATATAAAACCCGTTGCAACCGAGAATACTGATCCAGGTGGTGTTTCTATGGCGGACATTATGTATCATCAATCACCGTCCACTGTTGTTCCAACTTGTCATGTTTACGTGCTGACAGCAGGCTGTTGTTACTGGCCAAGGCTCCTGTTCTCCACTAGACTGATCAAAGCTCCAAACATGCAGCTGTAGCTGTAAAAACATCTCTTAGAAACTCATCACTGGCACACATTTCAAAACTGAAAAACAAAGATTAGAATAATATTTATAGATTAGATAATTTGAAGTCAAGTATAAAGCAGAACAAATGTGTTGCTGTCAGAACAAATTGGAGCAATATACTTCCTAGATCTGCGTTTCAAATATAATGGTCGAATACAGTAGGCTATATGCTTATTTCTGAAATACATTAACTAACACGGGGACAAGGGGAAAAAAGAAGAATTATCTTATAAAATATAAAAATATAAAAATATATATCATGATTAACTTTAAACATAGCCTCTATATTGTTGGAAATTTCCCTAAATATAGCATTGTGGTGTATTTAAGTTTTTAGGCTCAGATTATTATTATTTTTGATATATATTATTATTAGTAGATGTCAGAAGGGCATATGTAGTGTTCATTATTGATGCCTAAATGCCATCAATGCACATTCTATAGGAGGGAGCTACTTCTGAGATACTCCAAGGATGGTCCTACTTAATTAGACCTACATACAGAAACCCAGCAGCTGTTGAAAACCAGACTCAAGCTGCCATTTCCCCCTCATCAAATGGCCACATGCCAAACAAGGTCCTAGCAGCTACAAGTATTTTTTCCCTCTCTCACACAAGATTCACTTTACTATCTTATCCTGGCTCTTTCTTTGTTGTTGAAAGAGTAGAACATGTTGTGGCTGCCCGATGACAGACAAGGTGGAGATGTTTGAAATAGTTCTCATGCGGGGCTTAGTTAGACAAACACACACAAAAGCCCACGTGAAAATCACTCCCCGCCCGCTAATGCCCTTCCCCGCTGCTGAAGAGTGTCACGACTGGAGGGTGCATCCAGTTCGCAAACATCCGCCCCGTCCTTCCTCGCTCGCGATTTATCATTCTTGATTAGAGAATGCGTCTGACAAAAAGTGACCCGGGCCAAGGGGGGAGATGGAGAGGCCACAGGGCTAGTTAATAAGGTAGAGGGCGTATGGCGGTGTCAAGTGAACTAATGGTGACAAGACCCTGATCTTGACCCGTGGTGCTACTGCTGGTCTGACTCCACCACCGGCTGCTCCTGCAAGCCACATGTAGACACATAATTAGGCTTTTCTCTTCTGGAGGTTGCCACAGTAAATAATTTTGTATGCAGTCATTTACACTGATGACTTTGTCGGCTATATGCTTATTTCTGAAATACATTAACTAACACGGGGACAAGGGGAAATTATCTTCAAAAAATATATATCATGATTAACTTTAAACATAGCCTCTATATTGTTGGAAATTTCCCTAAATATAGCATTGTGGTGTATTCAGTGTCACGACTGGAGGGTGATCAGATTAAAAAATAATCTGAAAATAGGTTTTATCTTCTTGAAATAATGAAATTTGAGAATGTAAGTAAAATGACCTGCCAATGGAATGAGTAGTTTTGCACCTAAACAAGCAAAAACATCAAATTACACCTAGAATAAGTCCAATTATCTTACTTCACAAAAAAATTAGAAAATAAGCCGTCTTCCATTGCCAGATTTAACCAAATTAGGATCAAATACATTTAATTCTAGTCATTTTACCTCATCAAGATTTATATTTTTTGCACTGGACTAGCATAAAGGGAACACTGTTGACTCCTTGTAGACTCCACCAAATATATCCCATCTTACACTGCAAAAAAATGACTAAAAGTAAGATTTTTTGCTCTTAAATAAGAATAAAACATGTTATTTCAAGTAAGTTAAGCTTGTTATCTAATTTTAAGCGCAATGCGATGTTTTTTTCTTAATTCTGGCAAATTCTCTTCACTTAAACCAAGGGAAAACACATACACTGCAAAAACTCATATCTTAGTAAGTTAAGTAATCTAGAAATGAGTTGAATTTTCTTGAAATAAGTACATTGTCCTTGGTTTGAGAAACAAATTTCAAGATACTTGTCCATGGGGCAAGTTTTTTACACTTGAATTAGGCAAAACACCAATAACAATCTTATTTCAAGTTATTTTTGTTTAATTTTGATTGTGTTGAGGCTGTTTTTCTTAATTTTAGCGTAAAAATCTTGCCCCATGGACAAGCATCTTGAAATGAGTTTCTCAAACCAAGGACAACTGTACTTATTTCAGTAAAATTTAACTCATTTCGAGATCACTTAACTTTCAAAGATATGACTTTTTGCAGTGTATATCATGGGAAATATTTCTAGATTTACTTCTCTTTCTAGTGTGCTGGGTAGTGACACAATTTTAACAACAAAAACCGCACCAGTGGTAAAGGATTACACTGGTTGAATTATACTCATTTGCCTTGTATGAAGCTCTCATATCTGATTTAGGAGGTTTGATGCCACATTTTTAATCCCATGTAACATTGTTCATACTGTATGTGCCCCTTTGTAGTGATTTCAAAGTAGACCAATTACACGCAGAAATCAACTCTCCTTTCACCCATCACTAATGAAAAGCCATGTTTCTTCGACTCTTCTGGGCTGCCACATTCTACAGCACAGCGTTCCAAGTGCAGCAAGTAAAGAATTGATTTGTTTGCGGTGTGAAGGCGGCGTGTCAGTTTGGGGGGAAATGTGCGAGAGCGAGTTTGTCGTTCTGTCTGTCTGTCTGCGCGAGCGGAGGACATGTTGAGCAGGGAACAAAATATTGGGCTCTACTACGAGCCAAAATAGCTTGCGAGTTGAAACTGACTTCTCTAGGAAAAAGAAAAAAAAAGAAAAAGTAACGCGACAACAACACAAGGCTCCGGGAAACTGTTGGATTGGCACAACAAAACAAAATATTAAAACAAAACACTTTTCTTTTTTCGCGCGACATATTTTTGACAGCAGACGACAAAACAACACAGAGAGAGTTAGAGGAATCAAAATCGAAGCGCCAAGTGTGTCCGACTGCTCCGTGAATCCGCCACACCACATCAAGCCCAATAAATTCTCCTGAAAGCCCCTTCTCTCGCTCCCTCTCCTCCCTCTCTTCTTTCACCGCCGCCAGCGCAGAGATGATTGTGCGCGGCTAAAAGGTAAGTGTTGGGAGTGTCACCATAAACTATAGAGACCCCAGATGGCTCGTCCCGGCTGGGAAACGTGTCCACTCCGCCTGGACTCCAGTGGCACCTGCTCCCTGGATTAGGTGAGTGCCACGCCAAGCACTACAGTTTGATGTGCCATGCATCCGCTGATAAGGGCCACAGCCTCTTCAGTGTGGCCCCGGCACTTTAACAACAGGCCAGTCAATATCAGCGCTATTGCAGGCAGACAATAGCAATGTATCGATCTATTCTAAAATAAACGAAAGGCAGCTATTCCGGATTGAAACACCAAGCAAAAGGGGATTTTGCAGAAAGTCTTACAGAGAGATGGTGAAAATACACTTGACACTACATACAAAAGAGGGAGTGACTTACGTTGTAATTGTTAGTTGTGGTACAAACTTATTCTGAACTTTCCGACTTCTTAATGCATTTCTAACATCTCAGGTATTCGCAGGAATGATTTCTAACTAACTTTCAAGGGAGCAAATGGGAGTTTTAAAAAACAATAACTAGCCTGCTTGTTTATGGTAAATAAAAATGATTGAGCTCCACAGTGCCACTGACAAAAATCAACGTATGCCTGTAATTTCCTCTTTGTCTAGGTGTGTTTTTAATGACCAGATTTATTTTAGTGAATCAGAAATATGAAGACACTTGTTATGGATCAAACTGATTCAACTTTACTTTTACTATTGTCCCCTGTAGAGCACAGTAATACATATCTAAACCATACAGCAAAAAGTTCTAAACGGAGATATCCGTTTTTGCAAATGAACTCTTCGTTTCTACAATATGAAGAACAAATTTTATTCCACTACAAGAAAACTAGGTACAGGACCTATAGACCCTTTCGCTGCTTACATCATCAGTGACATCAGCTGGAGGCAGGAAGTGAGCAAAAGAAATAAGATTAAACTAAAACTAGCGAAGTGTAAAACTACAACTAAAAAATGTCGTCCTGTTGTGGCTTAAGGTGCAAGAACAAGAGGAATGACATTTGAGACTATAAAATATATTTTATAGCTACAATGGAAATAGACTGGGATCTAGCATTCCACCTCCAGCTAAGCCCTGAATGTTTACAAACAATGAAAGGGTCTATAATTAATGCGGTTAGCAAATGTTACAATATCAAATATATACAACCAGATTGTAAACTAAGTAATCCAAAATGTAACCCCTGAAAACCGTTCAGTTGCAACCTTAAACCTGGCTTCAGTTATACATCTACACTACCAATCATAAGATTCACATAAGGACACTCAGTTGACCAAATAGTTAGCGCACTCACACACCCACAGCCTGTATCTATGAATGGGACTTCCAGTGTGGGACATGTGGCATCGGATCAGTTCCTCTCTGAGCCTCCCAAAGCAAACAGCAGCCCAGAAGCGCCCTCTCCCAGCGACCAGGGAGGGAGGCCTGGGTCTATGCCCTGCTGAATAGCCCATTACAGTCAGCCAGTGACCTTTCTGGGCCCCACCAGCACCAACCACCAGGGCCCTGCGCGGGGAGCTCACTGGTAGCCAAAAACAACAGCCAAACAGATGACCGCTTGAGTATTGGATCAGACCGCACTATGCATGTTCCCCTCTCCACACCCCTCCCTCGGAACAGGCAAAATGCACGCCTATGTGTCTAAATGAATTACCGCTCCGCCTGCTCGCAAATACTGACCGATTAATTGCACCCGAACACTTGCGCTTTCTCAGCTCGGCGGCTCAGGTTACCCCACTTCCAGCATGTGCTAAGCTCTGTAATGACCAGGCTAATAGCTGTATGCTAGCGCAGAACTCTCCAGGCATGCTATGCTAGTCCAAGCCTGCTGCTGTAAGACTTAGTGGCTATGATAAGTCCATGACAGATACATGGATTCTAATATGCTGCTACCGCAAAGGTATGAGCTTGTAATACTAGGCAAACAGAGGAGTTGGACCACCCATCTGGAAGCACTTTAAATTCTGTTTGATTTGGGATTTCTCTTCCCAGTTCATCTCAGTCCTACCCACAATCCTCCCTGGCACACGCTCCACTCTAATGTGCCGATGTCCTTGTCCGTCATGGAATCTGAGGCGTTTTACATCCGCTGTGTTCTTTGGCAACTCTTTCCTCCCATCTTCATAAGCCCGTGTGAACCGTTTCCCAAAATGTTCAATCCATTACAAGCATGTTCGTAATATCCATCTCGGCTGACGACTGTCCTGCTGCCAGCGATTGTACATTATCCAAAAAAAGCGCGTGTGTTTGGCCACAATCGCTCACCATCTGGCTTTGTCGATGAGCGTTCGACGGTTTCATCTGCAAACAACATTGGGCTCCTCGCAGATCAGTTTAAAACGCGCCATAGTGGGGAAAAGCGGGATCTTCAAACAAGCGCTGGGATGGGAATGGGGGGGGGGGGGGTGTTCTTGCTGGCAGACAGGCTGGATCGGGGAATAAAGGATTAAAAAACAAGAGAACCTGCACGTGATCACAGGCGACACGCTTTGCATTTCAGGCCTGACAGCAGTGATAAGACGGCGGTCATGTATTCTTCCGAGTAAACAAAGAAAATGCCTTCTTGCAATGCCGCGCGCCGGAAAGGGATTAAGATTAGACGGAAGATGGGATGAGATCTGCTCCCCACAGTTATATCCTTTCGAAATTCTTAATATCTTGAGTGACAAAAGTCGAACCAAACTCGAGAGGCCGCGGTGCGATTGTGGGTGGCTACTGGAGCGTCACAAGTTGGCTGGGTGACTGCAGGGCCTAAAACGTGTCCTCTGAAAGACTTGGCACTGGGAATCCACTATTTCAGCATTCACTGGTGAACTCAACTACTTCTCACTCAAATTTCATATTTACCTTAAATCACTTAGTAAAATGGTAGTAGGAATGTAGCCAAGGAATGAAAAACCTTGCCAGTATGTTTTATTGAGCTATATACAGTAGGTCAAAGGATCTCTGCTACGGCTTTCTTAGGTGGGTAGATGATAGGGGTGTTAAAAATAATCGTTTCGGCGATATATCGCGATGTTATGTCGCGCGATTCTCGTATCGATGCAAAATGCGTCCGCATCGATTGTTTAATATGTATTTTTGATGAAAATTCATTGCCGCCTAACTTTGGTGGTGCACTTTTACTCCCGGCCACTAGTTGGCACTGCACTGTCCAGCCCGCCAGAGTAAGAATAGCATCTGCCAGAGTTACGCAGAGTGGCTTGTTTACACACTTCTGTAGTCTCGGTCGGAGTAGCCACACACAGCGAAAGTTTTAGAGAAGGAAGATCCGACTGAGGCACTTTAAGACTTTTCATTTCTACTCACTTTTACAGCAAAGACTGAGGCCTGGATTATGAAGAGCCACGGACCGTTGTTCACTTAGCATTTAGCTCTTCTCTTTAGCCGTGATCTGCCTCTGCTAGCTCCTCTCTGCTAGCTCCTCTCTGCTAGCTCCTCTCTCGGCTTCACTTTCACGCTTTTATAACATCCAACCCAGCGACATGGACTTCTCTTTGTAGCATTTATCACAGGAATAACAACGGCGGGTAGAAACAAAAACGACACTCATGTTAAACTTGTGTCGTGGTAGTAATGACGAGAAGGGGTTGAAATGATTACACAAACACGCTGTGGAGGAACTATATGAATCTTAAATGAGCCGTCCCTGCGATCGTATTATTTCAACAGGGTTGACGTTTCTGTGCAGGATTTAACTTATTATTAACTAAAAAGAATATTAGAAAACATCTCCAG
>OMNZ01109924.1:0-20048 GCA_900303255.1 Lesueurigobius sanzi
TTGTAAAACAAAAAGGCGTATGTTCTAGCCCTGGGCTAGAACAACTATCATAAATTATATTGGCCGTCTGGGTCACATGACCTCAAAGCTATTGAAAGAGAATGACCGATTTCTTCAGATTTTCGCACATTATGATTTGTCAAAAATGGGAAAACAAAAAGGCGTATGTTGTAGCCCAAGACTATCTCTATGATTATAAATTATAATGTGGTGTCTGGGTCATATGCCGTCAAACCTATTGAAAAAAATATTTATATAGCCTATTCAACAATGGTTTTAAAATATAATAAAAATAATTAATTAATGATATAAAACAGACCTGTATATTACTTTTGGTCTGTTTTTCCGTGTCAGTACTTTTTAAATTAGTTTTTAAAATATTTCTTTCGATTTTCATGAAATATAACATTTTTTAAACCAATGCTATTATCTAAGATAGAAATTCATTGACGGTCCCTAAATTCGAACGACCAGAGTTCATAGCGGCGCATTCAGCGTGTTCCTCCCAAACCCTGACTGAGAGAGTCAGACGCAGTTAAGGGAAGCTACCGCCGCCGATGCTGGTGCCAAATATCCAACGTCCAACGTGAAACTAACTTCACCACGGTACTCAACAATCCATATTCCTGCTACCGTCTCGAGCAAGCCCAAATAAAGTATGAGGCACTACTACAGTACAAGATGTCTCTGGTGAGTGCAGTTATCTTTATTCCATGGATACAGTGTGACGCGCAGCGGCCTTTAGCTTCCTACAGTTGATGCTAGCCTGCATACGCTAAGGACTTGTGGCTTTCATTCATTCATGTTTCAAAGTGTGACTACTCAGCAGTTTTAGTTGTGTGAATACGTTTGTGTTTTGCGCTATTTTCAGCGTGGTGTGGTCGCGCGTAAAGACTGATAAAGCACAACGCAGCACGCCACTGTTGATTCATAGTTGAAAATGAACGATAAGGATGTTGATACAACTATTTCCGAAATGGATCCTCCGGGCATACACAGCGATAGGCAAATCGCTGTGTATGCCCGCAATAGGCAAAGAAAATTGTCGTTTAAGGGTATGGCTTTAGCCTTGGAAAGAGTTCAAAAGGAAAGAAGCGAACTGTTTAAACGCGTTAGCAAAATAAAACAGACAACAGAACTCTGGTCTTCAAACACAAATATCGCTGTTGTTCAACAACAATTAAAATGTTTTAACTCACTGTGTGACGATGCTTTCTCTCTCCATGAAATGTTTTTAAAAGACTTTGATTTGCCTATGGAAGAAAAACAAAAACAGCAGGTCTGGTTCGAGGCAAAAAGGGAAGCAAACGGCGATTTTGTATGCATGGTGCGCGCCTGGTTAAATGAAAGGGTGTCCGATGAAAAGGCGAATGAAGAGGCGGATAAAAACGAAGACGACGAGCGTGAGCGCAACGTGGTCACGGATGAAATGTATGCCACCGAATGCGTTGATAAAAATTACCGCATCAATGACGTTACAAAGGCCGACGGTATTAATCCCGAAGACAACGCATCCAATGTATCCAAACGCTCCAAGCGCAGTTACACGTCCGGCTCAAGCACGTCCTCTGCGTGCAGGCTGGCCATGGCTGATCAAGCAGCTTTAATGGAAAAGGCCGCGGCCCTAAAAAAGAAGCACGAGTTAGAGGAACAAGAGGAGAGACACAGATTGGAGGCAGAAAGAATAAGGAAACTTAAAGAACGAATTGAGATGGACGCTGAAATAGCCGCCGCAGCTCGTCTGTCTATGCTACAGGGGAACAGTGTCAGAAGAAAATCTTGCGCTAATGGAATGAATTTGTACGTGAATAGCGCAATAAAGGAAGGAAAACTGACAGAATTCAATCCACAGGCTAAAGAGTTTGTGCCTAAACATGCTCCGTTAAATGCTATAACGCCGTCTTTGCCGCCAGTTGTCAGACCTAAAACATTTAGCAATGTAAAGTCATACACACAACCCCCGCACCATACTCAAACAGATGCGAAGGTCCCTTACAAACTGGACTCACAGGTGAAGCATGGGCAGATAACGTCAAAGGCTCAATCAGGGAACATCATATCAAAACCAAATTATGCTTCTGCCTCTCCTGCAGCTCCACAGACCTTTCCCAGTGTAAAACAACAGTTCATCATGCCACATGCTCCTATCGTCCCTGATAATTCCATCTGCTCCATCATGCAATGGCAAAATGAAATTACGTCATTGCTTGTGCAACAGCAGTTGGCAGCGACTCTGCCTCAGCGGGACATCCCAGTTTTTGATGGCAACCCATTGCAATGCATTTCCTTCATGAGGGCTTTTGAGCATTGTGTGGAGGAGAGGACAAGCAGTTATCAAGATTGTTTGTATTTCTTAGAGCAATACACCAGGGGGCAGCCTAGAGAACTGGTGAGGAGTTGTATGCACATGCCGTCGCAGCAGGACTACCAAAGGGCCAAAGGACTTATAATGGAACATTTTGGCAGCAAACACAAGATTGCAACAGCCTACATGGAAAAGGTCTTTAATTGGCCTAGACTTGGATGATTTCGCACTGTTCCTGAGAGGATGCTGCAACGCAATGTCAGAGATACAGTACATGGAGGAACTGAATGTGCCATCTTGCATGAAGCAAGTGGTCATGAAATTGCCCTATAAGCTGCATGAGAAATGGAGAAATATGGCTTATGAGATACAGGAGCAGAGAGGGTTTAGAGCTACCTTTGCAGACCTAGTGAATGTCCTCGAGCATCAAGTTAAGATCCTTTCTCATCCACTGTTTGGAGACATTTCAGAAAATTCAGCAATAAAAGGTGCATACAAGAATAATGGTCAGTCTAAGGGCGGTTTTAAAGGAAGCAGTTTTGTTACATCAATCTCTGCTACGGACAGTGCCATGGCTTCTTTATCCATGCACGCATCTGAACAAACATCACCGTCAAGGAGTTCCTCCGAAACATGCCTTTGCTGCAAACAGTCTCATAGCCTGCTTAAGTGTCCAACGCTCAATAAGATGTCTCACATAGAGAAAATAGAATTCCTTAAGGTTAAAGGAGCATGTTTTGGTAGTCTCAAGTTCGGCCATGTTAGCCGGGAATGTAGGCGTCGACTTACTTGCGATAAATGTCAGCTTAAACACCCCTCTCTTCTGCATCTTGACAGTAGAGATCAGCCGGCTACAGCCCATGAAACACTGGTGAGCAGTGCATTTGTGTCTCACCAGGCTGGTGCTTGTACTGGGGCCGGGGACCAGGACTCTACTCTCTCAATCATTCCTGTTCAAGTCAAGTCGAAGAAAGGAGACAAGGTTCTGCAGACTTATGCTTTCCTGGACCCCGGGAGTACAGCTACCTTCGTTACAAGCGCTCTTATGAACCGTCTGAGTGTACAAGGCACAAGAAATAACATCTTGTTGCGCACTATGGGGCAGGAAAAGGTGGTACGGAGTTACCACCTGACTGGGCTAGAGATCTCTGAGCTGGAAAGAAATAACTTTCAAGAGCTTCCAGAAGTCTACACGCAAGACGCCATACCCGTCTCAAGGAACAACATTCCGCGTCAGCAAGATATTGAGAGGTGGGATCAGTTTAAAGCCATCAGGATTCCAGAACTTGATGCTGAAGTGGAGCTCTTAATAGGTACAAATGCAGCCAAGCTCATGGAGCCATGGGAGATCATCAACAAAGACGAGGGGCCCTATGCAGTCAGGACCCTATTGGGGTGGGTCATAAACGGACCATTGAGGAGTGGAAATGGCGGCCAGAGGAACTGTCCCATTCTTCACACTAACAGGAGCTCTGTGGTTAAGTTGGAGGAGCTGCTTGTTTCCCAATACAACCAGGATTTTAATGAAAGGGCATTGGACGAGGAGCATGAGATGTCAATGGAGGACAAGGCATTTTTGGCGATTATGGAGAAGTCGGTCTGTACGAAAAATTGACATTACTGTGCGGATTTGCCCTTTAAGAGTGAGGACATAAGCATGCCTAATAATCGAGGTGTCGTGGAGCAGCGCATTCAGAGCCTCAAAAGAAAATTCCTGAGAAACAAGGAATACAACGAGGAGTATACTGTGTTTATTAAAGACCTGATCGATAAAGGCTATGCAGAAGTGGTTCCTCAAGACCAACTGGAGCCCGAGAGTGGAAGGGTGTGGTATTTGCCTCATCACGGAGTATACCACCCAAGGAAACTGTCTCTGCGAGTGGTTTTCGATTGTGGAGCAAGCTATAAAGGCACCTCCCTGAATAGCCAGCTTCTACAGGGGCCGGACCTCACCAATTCCCTCTTTGGTGTGTTGACCAGATTCCGAGAAGAACCTATTGCCCTGATGACAGACATACAGGCCATGTTCCATCAGGTGAAGGTGCCTGAGAAGCACATGGACTTCCTTCGTTTCCTGTGGTGGCCCTCCGGAGACACGTCAGTCAGCCCAGTGGAGCATCGTATGACAGTCCACATCTTTGGAGCAGTCTCTTCTCCTAGCTGCGCCCCAACTACGCTCTGAGAAAGACTGCGGCAGATAATGTGGGCGGTCATAGTAAATCTGTTATCGACAATATTCCAAAAATTTTTTTACGTGGATGACTGTCTAAAGTCCGTGGCTACAGAGCAGGAGGCAGTGCAGTTGGTCGCAACCTCAGTGAACTGTGCTCAAAAGGAGGATTTCAGCTGCTGAAGTGGACGAGTAATAGTCGCACCGTGTTATCAGCTGTTTCTGCAGAAAGGCGCTCTAAACAGACAAGACAGCTTCACTTGGATCAAGACAGTTTGCCAATGGAGAAAGCCCTAGGTCTGAGCTGGTGTGCAGAGAGTGATACCTTCACCTTTCAGCTCAATCTGGAAAGGAAGCCACACACCAGACGTGGCATTCTCTCTATGGTCAGCTCCATCTTCGACCCTCTGGGCTTCCTGGCACCTTTTACTCTGCTGCCAAAGCTGTTGCTGCAGGAAATGTGTAGACTAAACTTGTCCTGGGACGACCCTATTCCTCATTCAATGGCACAATGTTGTACGACATGGCTTCAAGATCTAGAGAAGATAGCGGAGTTTAAAGTGAGGCGTTGTATCAGAACAACTTCATAGGGCCTCTGCACGCTCAGCTGCATCATTTTGCAGATGGTAGCGATCATGGATACGGGACTGTGTCTTACCTCCAGCTGCAGAACGAGAGTGGGAGAGTGCACGTGGCCTTTATGCTGGGGAAGGCCAGGGTGGCGCCACTGAAGCAGACAACTATCCCACGACTCGAGCTTACTGCTGCCATTCTTGCTGCAAAGGTGGACAAGATGTTGAAGAAGGAACTTTCCCTCCAGCTGAACAGTTCATGTTTCTGGACAGACAGCCTAACAGTGTTAAAGTATATTAATAATAAATCCAAATGTTTTCACACCTTCGTGGCAAATCTAATGGCTGCTATAAGGGAGGCAACGGATGCATCTCAGTGGAGGTACGTCGGCTCCAAGTGTAACCCAGCTGATGAAGCCTCCAGAGGCCTCAATGCAGATAGCTTTATAGACCTTTGTCAGCTGACATCATCAGCAGCGGAACTTATGTTGCAACAATGGGTTGCTGCAAGCAATTCAAATCAAAACATGCTATATCTCTATGCTCTGACCAATCAGAGTCTTGTGGGCAGCAAAAGTCACATGACGGGTCCTGAGCTCCGACAAACAAGCATTTGTTCAGATATCGTTGTCTGACCTGACCAAGTTCAAGTGCTGAACCGTCTTGGAGAGCGTCAAGACCAGTAACACCATTGTAAATAACAGCAAATAACATGGAGCAGATGGAGCAAATCAGCGGAATGCCAACCATCAGGCCGGCATTCCATTCCAAGTCACATGACCGAGAAAGGTCTATAGCCCGTCAAAGGTGGATAAATGGCCCTGACTTTCTTAAAAGACCCGAGCAGGAGTGGCCGGAGTCCTTTGAAATTCAGCCTGTCATCTGAGGATCCAGAAGTGAAAAGGGACCTGCAGGTTCACGGCGTTAGTATTTTACCAGAAGATCCCACCTCCCGGGTGATGCACCACTTTTCAAGCTGGGACAAACTGAAGACTTCTGTGGCCTGGTTCCTGAAGCTAAAGGACATCCTGTGGGGCTTGAGCAGAGAATGAAAGGAAGTTGTGCCTGCACTTTCCCCAAGCGACCCCTCTAAAGCTCTTGTGAATATAGAGGAGCGGATGAAGAAGCTTAGGGCCGCAGTTGATAAGCAAACACTGTCAGTGGGAGATCTCTCCAGAGCAGAAACTGCCATCATCCGTCACAGCCAACAAACGACATTCAGAGAAGAGATAAATGATCTGCAGAGTGGAGCATGCGTTGTGAAAAGTAAGAGCGTCATATATAGGCTTGATCCAGTAATGCACCATGGCGTACTGACGGTGGGTGGAAGGCTCGGTCGCTCAGCCTTGCCTGAAGAGCAGAAACATCCGGTGATCCTTGCTAAAGGTGAACATGTATCCAAGCTCATCCTGCGACATATTCACCAGCAGCTCGGACATGCAGGAAGGAATCATATGCTCTCAGCTCTCAGGAGGAAATACTGGATCACCAACGCCAACTCAGCCAGTAGAAAGATCATTTCAGAGTGTGTGGTTTGCAGACGCTACCGAGGCCAGCCCACAGAGCAAAAAATGGTTGATATGCTCAAGGAACGAATTTGTGCAGACCTACCACCTTTCACCAACGTAGGAGTGGATTATTTTGGACCTATTGAGGTTAAGAGAGGACAATCAGTAGTTAAAAGATATGGGGTTATATTTACCTGTGTGCCCAGCCGAGCTGTGCATTTGGAGGCGGCACATTCACTGACTACTGACTCCTGCATCAATGCTATTAGACGTTTCATATGTCGTAGAGGTCCAGTCTGCCGGATGAGGTCGGACAATGGCACAAATTTTATTGGCGCAGAACGTGAATTAAGGGAGGCTTTGGCAGCTGTAGACCATCATAAAATCCACCAAGCTCTGTTGCCAAAGGCGACTGGATCTTTAACCCACCTGCTGCATCTCACCATGAAGGTGTGTGGGAGCGCCTCATCAGGATGGTCAGAAAAATCTTATTTTCTGTTTTACGACAGCAGACGTTGGATGATGAAAGCTTTAACACAGTCCTGTGCGAAGCAGAGGCCATCCTCAATGACCGCCCCATTACAAAGGTTTCGGAGGATGTGAATGACTTGGAGCCATTAACCCCAAATCACATTCTGCTGGGGAAGCCGGTCCTCCCTCCTGGTGCTTTCCAACAAAGTGACCTGTATATCAAAAGATGCTGGAGACAGGTGCAATACCTCTCAGACTTATTCTGGAAAAGATGGACGAGAGAGTACTTACCTTTGCTCCAGGAGAGACAGAAATGGTCCAAACCTCAGAGAAATTTTGATGTTGGTGATGTTGTGGTGGTGATGGATCACACGGCTCCTCGTGGTTCCTGGATCCTGGGAAAAATTATTGATACTTACCCAGATATAAATGGACTGGTGCGGGCCGTTAAGTTGAAGACAAAGACAGGAAAACTAGAGAGGCCCATCTCTAAAATCTTCCTTCTACAAGAGGCACTTAAAAAAAAATATATATATATATTTTTTTAAATTGGAGGAAAAAAGAGTGGGAGTGCGTGCACAGGGCCTTTCACTCAATGGGCTCCTGTTTGGTGTTGGATTAATAGTGCTGTCTACACAATTGGGGCCGGTGTGTAGGAGCCATTATCGTCTTTTCTTTTGTTTATTTGGGGTTAGTTTGGGTCACTGTTGCCTCAGATTTGGTTGACCTATATTTTCTTCTACCACTGGGGGCATGGGAGGAGGCGAGGCTCCCAGGGTGTACGGGTGACGGGAGGTCACACGGTTTTTACCGCTTGCTGTGTCGCAAACTAAATCACCATAATAGCAACAATAGTTTGGTTACATATTTAGTCCTTCCTTACATTCATAGAACAGTCACATATGAGCCTTGGTACATTATACACATCAGTACAAAGATAGCTGTGCTCCCAAACCAAAAACCACGCCTGGATTTTGGACTGATCAAGCGCGTTATACCTGGATTCCCCGGCACCCAGAAGCGACCAAAGGTGAGGAAATCTGTCGCTACATAAACTGTATTAGAAGAAAAATGAGGGGACATGGATGGCCCTTCCCAGGAAAAGTTAAACAAATTATTTGTCACGGCCTCCATTCTGATTCAAATGTGGCTTAATAGTTTCCATCCCTCAAAAACGCGTATTAGGTTGCATTCATGTCACATCATAACATTGTAAAGAGCCTATAGTTTGAGGTGGAGGGCAGCTAGTAACTATGGTAAATGTCAAAATCAGATTTCTAGTCGTAGTTTATTGCCATTTTTTCTGTAATTCCTGGGCCAAGAAGAACTGCACCAGTAGCTTTAAAGAGGCTTGTGGCTCTTCAGATAGTGGTTTCCAACCCAATCTAGCCATTTCAGCTCTCAAAATGCCTTTTCATGTTTTCATAGCCTCAATGTATCCACTTGTCCACACCAACACTACCATGTCCACTAAAAAGCCCAAATAAAGCCATATACTGTAAGACCTGACTGTACTTGTTACCTTGTGAGTGAAAACTCCTCACAACACGTTGCACGACTAAAGAGGCTGTTAAAAACTAAAGCTGTGTGTGTAGCAAAGCACAAAATTGGGCGTTAATGGTTTGTTAAGGCTAATGACGCCTGCTACTGCACACTGTTGCTGCTGTAATGGACCAAGAACAGCCAATCCACACATTAACACTGCATCGTTCCATTCCAATTACAGGATGAGGCACGTGGCGGCCGACATTTACAAATGCAACCAACACATACTGTATATCTGTGTGTCTGAATGATCTGTAATGTATGATGTACAAGTGTTCATTTGAGTCAAACAATACTTAGAGGGCAATGTATCGTCTTCAAGATAACATCGAAATTGCTGTTTGGAAGATATACAAGTTTACAATATCGAGTCTATCCATATTTACATATTTTGATTCATTTTTGTTAATATTGCCCAGTCTTAACCCTACGTCTAACTAGTATGTTGGTTTGTCCAGCCTCCTGTGATGCCTATATTGTTTATATCCCAGCTCAAGGTAGTTCAAGTCCCTATCTATTACAACTTTCCAATCAAATTGCAATTATTTTTGTACTTGCTTTCTGTACATTGCAGTTCTTAAAATGTCCTACATTGCAAAAAAATACATGTGTAGATTAGATTAAGTGACTCAAATTCAGAATATGAGTCTAAATTTGAGAATTGTAAAATTTTTGTCACTCCTTTAACCTACTGTAGATTATTTAACGGTTCTGGCTTATTTAAAGTACTTTTATTTGCCAATTTGAACATTGTGGTGTTGTCCCAAAGGTTGTGTTCATGTTACAGACTTTTCAGTTGGAGCAGGTGCCGATACAATTCTATGGGACTGAAACTGCTTTTGCAAAAATAAAATCGACAAATGTTGTACTTGATTAGTATTTGAAGTTGATTGGATTCACAAACTGCCACTTGAATCATTTTGTTTCTTGTGGATTGTCCCAGGAATTACAAAGAAATTGGCAATAAACTAAGACTAGGAATGTGCATTTTGACAGTTACCAGAGGTGCCATGAAATTTCAGCTGCCCTCCACCTCAGTTTTAAACTATAGGCTCTTTAGAATCTTGTGATGTATGTGCAGGGCCGGCCCTAGCCTATAAGCAGACTATGCAGCTGCTTAGGGCCCCGAGACCACCAGAGGGCCCCACAAATGTTGTGTGCTTCAAATATTGCCCTTGTCTCTCCTCAAAATGATTGTCTACTTTCTTTTGCAATCATTGCCAGGTGAGAAGTAAGAGATTGGCCGTTTTATCTCATTTTGTCCAATATGAAGTATTTATCCAATAGCAAAGTGATGTTGTAAGGGCCCCAAGACAAAATTCTGTTTAGGGCCCCATGAAGTCTTGGTGACTTGAACGCAACCTATTGACAGTTTAATTTTCTTATTTTAAGCTAGATTACCTTAACCAATCAGACATTTTATGAAATAAGCCAAACAATTTAGGTGCCAGTACGTCAGGACCTACTCAAGATGAATATTCTGAAATCAAGTAATTTTAGTTTTGTAGTTTTTGCAGTGTACTATCTCTTTTGCCTTGGTGTACATTTATTGATAAACTTTTTTCACCTTTATTTATTCAGGAAAGTCCCACTGAGGTTAACTCTCTTTTTCAGGAGAGTCCTGGCCCCAGAGGGAACCTACTGTACATATTTTTAGTGGTAGGAGAAAGTGGAGCACTCCGCCGCAGACACAGCACAACATGCACACGCCACACAGAAAGGCCCGGGGATTGAACCCAGGACCTTCTCGCTGTGAGGCATGAGCGCTAACCGCTGTGCCACCCCACATAGGCCTATATAAATAAATATCTGGAATGTATAGTGTGACATTGAGAGCTACTCCTGGTCGGTATGGAGAGGTTAGAGGTCACTTGGCTGCTGGTGGCCCGGCCCGCTGCCCCAGTACACTATAGGCTTCATCTACAAACTTGCAATAAATATCTGGCCATCATTTATTTTAATTCACTCCTTTCCTGCTCAGATGGAATGGATTCTTAACCTTGCAGGACAAGGACACCCACATGCTGCCTGCCGTCCCTTTAGCTGCTAAATTATTCTTCATTCTTCAGGGGAAATAAAAAAGGAGTCCGGCGTTGCTCAAACTGTCAGCTCCAATGAAAAGCGCGGCTGAGAACGTTGTAACTGAGGCTCTGGACAAGGGAAAGAAGGGGAGTGGGCAGTGAGAGGCGCAGTGGCATAAAGTGGGGGTGAGCGGGAGAGGGGACGGGGGACGGGGGAGCAGGCAGCCTCCAGAGTGATTTATTTGCCAAATCAGGACACAATGAGTCGATTATGAGTCCTCTAATAAGAGAGAGTGTTTGGGGACCCGCTAATTGGGCATGATTGAGTTGCAGTCTGGGAGCCGGGCGAAAAGGGAACCTGGTCGGCGGCTGTCACGCAATCATCAGCTAATCAGAGCTTTGAAATTAAAACTGCGTGTTTGGGCTGGAGGACGGGGTGATGGCGGAGACCGGGCCGAGCACAGGGGCTGCAGAGGAAGGAGCTGTGGATGTTTTTTTGTGAGCTGCATGTTTGTATGTGGGGTCCAGGTTGCGCGTGTGTGTGTGTGTGTGTGTGTGTGTGTGTGTGTGTGTGTGCACGGAGAGTGTGTGCATGTGTGGGGCCTCTCAGCGCTCACTGTGCCCTGTGCTGGTCTTGATTAGGACAGTAGTGAAGAGGCCGTAATCAGCCTTTGTACTTTAGTGGCTTTGTGTGGTACAAGCTGATTCATGACGGATAGTAATTTGTATTGTCATGTTTTCTTATTGAACAGCAGCTCCCATCTTAGAGGTTATCTTCAGTTATTATGTCATGCAAATTAGTATTTTAATCAATAGGCTGCATTCTTGTTATAGAATTTGATTTCAGGCAACTCTAGGGAAGAGAAACAGCTTTTTAAACGCATTTTCAAAAAGAAAATTAACAATTGTTTTCCCTGGTCATTATTTGCTAGTGATTGGATTCACAAACCTGCCATATTATTCTTATGGCTGAAAGTCCTTTCTACTGGCCAACATCATACACATGTTTTGTCACCACTTTTGGACACCTTACTTAGTTCATATGTGCTGTCAGAGAAGGGATTTTGTTTCATGTAGATTGGCTGATAATAATAATCTGCCCTCCAACTCCATTTCAGAATCAGAATAGAATTTATTGCCATTTTTCACAGGAATTTTCTTCGTGTTCTCGTGCAACATGAAACATAAACTTGTAATAATGATAAATAATAAGCTACGGAAAAAAATTATAGAACTATAAGGCATGCATAAAAATAGAATAAGATTGAAAAATCTAAGAAAATAGTAATTTAACACAATACGAGACAGCAGCATAAATGGTGATAATACATGTTATAATAATCATAACAACAATAACAACAATAATACAAAAGGTCATTGTAGACTTTATAACTGTACAGTTTAAGGAATTACTTATTAACAAATATATTTGCATGTTCTTGTTAGTTTACCTGCAGTTTCCAAAGTAAAACCAAAGTGTGAATGACTTGTTTGCCTGTACAAATGACAGAATGAATGACACTTATCCACCATATTATCTACTAGATGTATAAAACATGTCTGAAAGTGAAACATGTAGAAAAGAAATACAATCTTCACTTTGACTCGTTCCTGCAGAGTCTGCTTGAACAGTGTGAGGGTGTTGTCGCTAGGGGGCAGTGTTTATCTTCAAAGCATCGCGTGAGTGCGCGGGGCTAATTGATGTCAGGTGCTGAGTGCTTAACATCAAATATTTAACCAGAGAAATACAGATAAAAGTCCAGATAAAGAGGTACGCTGCAGAGAAGCTGGTTAATAATAGTATGAGCGGCGTGTCACCGCTGAAGTAAACTAATAAAAAACACAAAAAAAACACATTTTATTACCGGTCTTTTAACATAATTTGACCTGTACTACTCGTGCTCGTGATGATGCACGCGTTACAATAATAACGGCAGACTTTTATTTTGAAAGCAAAGCAAACTTCACATTAAGCCAGTTTCACAGACGGTAGAAATGAAGTAAATTGTATTATTGTTTTCCTTATCAACAAAAGGCATTCAAAATAATCATAATTAACTGTTAAATAGCCTACTTTCATTCATTTACAAGAAGCTACTTCAAACAGGACACAATTATCCATAAATGGAAATGACATTCCTCTTATCTTATTTATATAGACTTGTATTTGTGTATTATTTGTAATTATTTATTCTTTCAATTCATTATATTATAAATGAATGTCATTATTTAGACATGCTTCCTGTTTGAAATATCTTACATTTACCTTGTTCAGTGCCCTGGCTCCACATTACAGTACTACAGTCTTAAGAAACGTTTGTAACATTGTATTTATGTAACAGATAAGTAAACTGTACGCTTTAATTTAGTCAAATCTGTTCTTCTGGTTTAGGAAAATTAATTCTTATCTTGTAAGAAAGTACAGCATCAGAATGTCCTATACATTTTGTAAAATTGGAAATGCACTTATAATTAATACTAATATTAATATAGGATATGTGATTATATGATTAATATTGCTAATGTGTTGATATTTACATGCATCAGATGAATGAAATCCAAGCATATTTTTTGAATAAGAATAAAACATTTGAACTCTTCATATGGCTGTGGTCATGTGTGTGGCTCCAGACACAAACAGAAGCTGTGTTCCTCCCTCTCTCCTCAGGCCTTGTCTAATTGTAAATGCACCTTACATCGAAACAGGGCCTCACTATAAAAATCTGAAGTGGGTTTAAGGCATAAATGGGATTAATTCCCAAAGAATGTCCTTTGCTCTTCCTCCCATAATTTCATTTGCAGGGTCCACAGGATGAATAGCCAAGCAGGCAGCCATGTGGAACTGGGGGACAGGCCTTGCGGGGCCCGGGCACCGCGCAGCCTTCAGGTTATGTTACCTTGATAATGTCACAGCAGCTGGAACCACACGCCCACCGCACGGGACACGGACAATCCAATTATCCCTCTTCTAATGTGTGGGAATTTTACGCTCTCATTTCTTAGAGACCTCAGCTCCAGGGGCAAACCCTCCTCAGGCGTGTTCCAGCGGTGGCCATTTATTTATGTGGAAAACTGTGGAACAACAACATCAATAGGCTGCGTTCAAGTGACATCACAACATCTAAAGAGCCTGTAGTTTAAAACTGAGGAGGAGGGCAGCTGGACATACTATGCTGGTAACCATCAAAGTCTATGGCTAATATAATGCCTGGGCCAATCCACATGAAACAAAAACTCCAACTTAATTCTATAACATGATTGCAGCCTATATTACTAGAAGGTTGTTTCCAATACACAAAAGGCAGTTACAGTATATTCATGCTCCTCTGCGTTTCACTGGACTCATTCTGACCATTTCGTATCTCAAATTGCCTCCAACATGTCTGACTGCAGGCGGCTATTGCTTTTAGCTTTATTAAAACTGCTTCACTCCTCTCTGTCGTCTCTGTCCCGAGGCTGAGGCGTTTCATTTGCTTGGACACAAGAGCGGAGTTTTGGACAGTGCTATTATTCCAATATGGAAACCTTTGTGTGTTGTTTAAACTGAGGATTATTTTGAAACCGCTAAATCATAAACCACATTAGTGAAAGCCATATTCAAGGCAAGACACTGCCCGAATAGGGAAAAATGTACTTGTGTGATATTTATTTGAATATTTAGTTGTATATTACTGCCAAAAAAAATTGACAAAGCCAGGTTTAAATGTATGGTTTTATTTTGATACAAAGTTACCAAGTTTTGTTGGAGGTGATTTTGGATATTATTTATTAGGGAATGAAAAAAAATAATTTCACCTTATATTTTTGTTTTCAAATCTCAGTAAATCAGGCCAGATGTTAAATATTGCAAAATCTAAAGTAAAACCTTCAAAATATGAATTCCAAGACTGGAAAGTTTGAAGTTTAGCGCAACTAAAGTTGATATATGGTTGCAACAATTTGAGAAAATGGTAATTGAAGTTATAATTTCCCATATAGTTCTATGGAGAAACATTGAATGAGTGAAAAATGAGGTCATTTCCAGATGAAAGTTCATATGAGATTCATATGAAAATTGAAAGAAATGAGTTTTGCCTGCCCTTAAAGTGATTTTTTCATCAGAGTTTGCCATATTATTTTATATTTGACTTTTTCCTATGTATACATTTTAAAAGCTGCAAAGTGTGACACTGCTAAGATGTACAAAAGTGATTCAAAAAGCCTGAAAGCATATTTTACCACCTCTTCTTGACAAACCAGTAGAATTTAAATTTTTTCTTTTCAGGCCTGCTGGAGTGGACCGGTCAGACCTACAGTGGACAGTGGCTGTCCCGGAGCATCTCACACCTGCCTGGACCCTGCCTGGACCCTGCCTGGACCCTGCCTGGACCCTGCCTGGACCCTGCCTGGACCCTGCCTGGACCCTGCCTGGACCCTGGTAAGAATGTGCATCACTTTCATGTGCGTGTCGGCCGGGGAGCCGACACGCACAAAGACAGTAAGCAGCGTACACGGGGCGGGGGCACCTCTTCATTAACACGGAAGACAATAGTGTGCAATGTAACCAGATTGGTTACATTGGTATCTTTCGGCTTCTTCCTGTGACAGCTGCTCAGCCTTGTACACTGGACCTCACTAGAAAAGGACAACAGTTGATAGAGACACAGCAGGAAAAACATTTTTTAACTTTTCAGGTTTTGGGCCAGTTTGCTCTCTTAAAGGGACTATACCTATTTTGTTCCAAGTAGTGGAATGAAATTTGTTTTTCCTTCCTTTAGTATGTTGCAAACTCAAACGTTTGTGGAAATAATACTGTGCGTGTAAATATAAAGCATTTATTGTCAATTTCATGGTTTGCAGGCTAGTTTCCTAGCATTTCTGTGACTATGACACAAAAAAGTGACCCCCCCCCCCCCCCCCAATTGTGAAATGTGCTGATAAACTAGATAAAACAGAAATGTGTTAGGAATGTGTTTGGACCACAACTATCAATTTATTTTACTGGCTCACTTTTCCATGATTTGTAATTTTAAAAAATATGAAAAAACAGGTATAGTGCCTTTAACATTTTAACTTCCACCTGGAAACAAATAAATAACCTATTTTTTACAATAACATTTCTCCATAAAACTATATGGGAAATCACAACTCCAACCATTTTCTCAAAATGCATTTTTCTCACATTGCGGCGACATCTCCACTGAAGTAACTCTACAGACTCCAAAGTTTCTGGTCTTGTACTTAAGAACATTTCGAACATTTGTCCAGAGGGATTTTTCCCTCTAGCCTGATTTATTGAGTTTTGAATGCCAAAAATCAGGGTGAAATTTGAAATGTTTACAGATTTATTCACTAATAGCTAGTTTATTTAAAAACTAGATATTAAAAATACTCCCCTGAACAAATCTTTGCAACTAATATATCTTTCCAACAAAATAAAACCATAAATCTCGATCCGTTATTTAGATTTCATCACCAAAAATATAGACAATTTTTACACATAAAACGCTAAATTTTTACATGAAGACATAAATTAAAGAAAAGAGTACATTAAAGAATGGAGTACATTATTCTCTCATGTTTATGTCAGTAATCCAGTGCTTAATTTGATCTGGCTTTTGGGGGAACGCATTCCGGGAAATCGGAATTTTGAGCTTTATTGGATCCGGGAAATAAAATACTCCAACAACTTTTAAATATGCAATTATTTTGGGCTGTTCCCCCATAAAATCCACCCAGTACACAAGTGTTCCTGAAAATCTGGATTTACAAATTAAGCACTGCAGTAATCTACAGGTTTTTGGAGGTTTTCCTTGCCGAGAAGGAGGGTCTAAGGACGGGATGCCCCAGCACAATTAATATTCACTAATTGTCTATTTCTTGTGAAGCCCTGCGAGGCGACTTTCTTGTGTTTAATATTATCAGCAGGTTACCTCCATCACCATCATGATATTATCTGTCATTGTACACCACGCAGCAGTGATTATGTGAGCTCTTCCAGCCGTGGCTCTGCTCTCAGGACAGTCCAGAGGAATGTGGAGGGACTCCTCGCTCCCGCACAAGCCCTGTTAATGAGCAGTAAAGACAGACAAGCCTCCCACATGCCAAGCTGGTTGCCTCAAATGGATTAGTGAAGCCAGGATTGGGATTGATAGCTGTCTTATGTGCCAAGGAGCCATTAGCACTTGCCAATACGCCGATATTACAGTGAACAAAACAACAGGCGGATTCCCTTCAGAGGCTGCACACTTAACGCCACGCTGCAGGGGAATGGGGAAGACCAATTATAGTTCAACGTATCAATTTGAACTGTTGTTGTGAATTACTGGCAATATGTTTTGCAAGTTCTTTTATCTAATGTGTTCAGATAAAATACATAATTTTATGCATAAAAATTGCCAAAATTGCCTATATTTTTGGTGACAAAATCTGAAAAATGAATAGAGTCAGGTTAAAATGTATGTTTCTATTTTATTGATTTACAAAGATGTTTTCTTTAGTTTTTGGTTAAGCTTTTTTTTTAAGATTTATTTATTTAAAGGAACAATGTGTATTAATGAACAGACACATGTCAATATGCCAGTTTTAGTTAATGGCTACTTTTCATCTTTAGTACCTTGCAGATAAAGAAAATATTAGTACATGAATCTGGAAAAATAAACATTTTGCCTTGTTTTTGAGGGTTTAAAACTCAATGAAATCAGGTTAGGAATTAGTTGTTAAGTCAAAGACTGGAAAAGTTGATGGCTGTAGGACAGGTGCTACTAATGTTGTTGCAAGAGTGTAAGAAAAATGCTGAAAAAAAGTTACAATTTCCCATATAAATCTATAGAAAAATGTTGAATCACTGCAATAATTAAACACCTTACTATGAAGATTTGGCAATATGTTTGTTTCCGTGTAAAACTGTTAAGAGTTTAAACTGGTCCAAAATGTAAAAATTGAAAAAGAAAGGAGACTTTTGCCTGTGTCTCCCCTTAAACTGAAGTGTGTCCATAGATTTAAGACTGGACACATTCATTAGCCTGAAACATTGCCTTAAGTGTTATGAAGGCTCTGTGCGTGGCAGATTACATGGTGCCACCTCTGAGTGTATAAACACAGAGAAGAGGAAATCCCCACGTCACTTGTTGCATGTGATGTGTCAGTAGCTGTCACACTGCACTTTATGAATGGGAAGCTGCAGTTCCTGGCATGTGTCAACAAGAGCACTGCTCCTCAGGCTCGTGCACTCTGAGTGCTGAAGACGGCCCCTGTTGATGTCAGTGTGCACCAGGGGCCCGTGGCCAGCCCACGATACAAATACCAGGGAAATGTTATCAATCACAGTGTATCCAAGCGGAGCAGCCGCTGTGGCAAGTCCAGTCCGGATCATATAAAAGCTCTGTGATGTATTAGAGCAGATGAGCAGGGCCTCCTCTGACACATGACTGACAGCTCATTTGACAGCCCAGAGAAAGTGTCCCGCCAAGTCTCAATCTAATCTAATGCTGCTGAAGCAATGGAGCAGTGGTGTGAAATTCTGTTGATGTTCTTCACCCTCTTGTGGCAGAGTGGCAGAGTGGGTAGCCCTCACACCAAGGTCCTGGTTTGATTCAATAGTTTAAAATCCTCTAGCAGGTGATTCTGACCATGAGCCTGGCTCTTCATCTGGACATGGGACCCCAGGCGCTGCACTGCAGCTGCCCACTGCCCCTGACCAATTGCCCCAGTGACATCATCAAAGGACTGGTCAAAGGCCACTTTATAATAAAGTTCACCTTACCTTTAGGACAACAGGGCTGAGCGGGAGGATGTTATGAGCAGAACCTGGTTCAGGTCCAGGTGGTCTGCTGCTGCTCTAGCTCTTCACAATAAGGATCATGTTCTCTCTAGAGCTCAGGAACACAGCTCAGCAGCACAGCTGTTGGTAAACACAAAGATTTGTGTGTCATGCATTATCAATTGTTTATCTCCAAACAGGTAATCTGTGTTATACAATCTACACCGCAGAAGCTGTGCCTCTGGAAATGGGATAGGCACAAAAACACACATTAATATTGAGAGCAGGGGGATCAGTTTCTCTTCAATTATCTCCTTTCTCTCTTTTCATATGAGCTCTTTATGTAAATGGCCCCTACCTCTTTAACTTTAGTCTGTTATTTATCTGCTATTGTATTATATCAGTTTATTTTATTCGCATTAGTTCAATATAATATAATATACTTTGATTTTCAGGTGACATAATTATTTTTATTTATACATAAAATATTCAATTAATTTTGCCAAAATGTGCCCACTGTGTTCAATTATACAATTATTAGTTTTGTGAGAATCTGCCTTTCATGTGATCTGTAGTGATTATTCCAAAATGATCTATTTATCCAGATCCAGAATTATTTTTCTTACCCGTGCTAAGTCTAGTTTAGTTTAACATGAGTACAACATATACATAAGTTTTTATTAGATATTCCCATTCTAGTTGCCGCTGCTGTCAAATGAGGTCAGTATTTGGCCTGCTAGCATTAAGTGTCAGCAGCTGTTTTTCCATTGAAACAGGCTTGGCTCCAGTGTTTGGTGTGTGACAGGCCTGACGCTGGCCTTTCAGCCCAGTGACCACAGAACCTGATCCAGCAGCGGCTCAAAGTAAAAACCCCCACACACCTATCACTCCTTTTACTCATCTGACTACTCTTTGAACTCGCGCTGTGAAGAGTGAGATTGTAATCGACAGAGTGAATGGTTCGAACCGGATCTCGACTGTGATTTCTAGTCAATTTTTCCACAGATTTACCCTGAACAAACTCTCACACTACAAAAAAAAATGTTGAAATGTCTCAAATAAAAAAAAAGAGCCAGTCTTTTGAACAGCTCTTTGAAATGAACAGATCCCAAAGCCTCCCATCACGAGCTCATACTGACAGCTGGCCCGGCTGGTTACAAATATAATGAGCGCAGTAAAAGGTGACTGCTTTACAGTGAAGTGATTAAATGTTTGGATGAATCTCCATTTACCTAACTAGCGCTGTCTTCCTCTCCCTCGCTCTCTCTCCTCCATTAGCCCATTAGCAGTTATGTGATCCTATATGCTGATGGGGCAGTGGCCACAGAAAGTGGGTAAATTAAGCCTGACCACTGCTTGTGTTATGGACTGCTCTTATAAGGTGCTACTGAAGGACATGGGCCCGCGCAGGAGAACCGCATAGCCCCACTGACCTCATGGTTTGAAATGTGAAATAAAGGCTGTGAACATGTCCCTCTGACCTCTCAGCATCAGTGTCCACAAGTGCAGGTGCAGTGCTGGAAATGATCAACAACGTTCATAGAAAATCAATCAATCAATCAATCAATTTATTTTTGTAACGCCCAATATCATAACAGAAGTCATCTCAAAGGTCGGTATGGACAAAAACAAATCAATATCAGACATCAATAATGATCAAAAATAAGTCACACACAAATGAAATGTCACACACGAATGAAATGTCTCGACCAGAT